>JFFI01000714.1:1171-16348 GCA_001563125.1 Colletotrichum salicis
TTGATTGTTGACCATAAACCGTTCCACCACCCAGCCCAAGTTTGTCCTGACCCCCCGACCTAGAGGGGCGCCTGCTGTTGCTGGTGACGGGAATGGGATAGAGGAGGGGTAATATACCTTAGCCTCATGTTCTCTCGTGGTCATGTGCGGGAAGGTACAAAGTTGAAAGCAGTTGGGTTCGGTCTGGTCGTATTCCATTGTTGAATACACGTAGTTTCATGATGCACGGCTGGACCTAAATACCCGCGGTTGCAACATGCCCGTGTACGAGGAAGTGAAAACACTCACGACCATTGAAGCCCCAAGTGGTAAATGTAAACGTCTGAATCGTATTTTGTATATGAGTGAAATGACCAGTCTATGATGCCATGTCACCAAACTGTCAAGATGCTACCAGGATTCTCCATACTAGATATCTCATCACCCATTCACCATATTCAATAACAAAAAAAGCCAGACCCAAAAACAGCTCGCCACCAACGCCAACCATCTGATAGTACACGCCATCCAACCCACCAAGAAAAACAACCTAAAAAAACCTATAAAAAAACCTCCCATGAGAGAACTGCCGCTCATCTATTTGTTATGCCAGATAAAGTTCCTCAGCGAGTCCCACTCGCTGCTCTGCTGGTAAATATACGTCATGCTGCTCCTCAAACTAGGCTGCAGCTCCTGCGGCTGCCAGCGGAACAGGTACATGACCATGGCCCAACTCGTGCTCGCAAAGACGGGCCACGCGTAGTAGCTAATCTTGGCCGAGACGTCGTCGCGGCTGACGACGGGCAGGCCCTTGCCGGGGGCCACGGCGAGGCGGGCGAGCGCCAGGACGACGCGCGCAAAGACGTAGATGACAATCTGCTGGTTCACGCTCGAGATCTTGCCGCTGCGCGGGGAGCGACCGCCAAAGACGATGTAGCCGCCCAGCAGACCGGCGAAGAAGGAGTCGTAGGGGCCCTCCTTGCCCGGGCTGGGGCCGTAGTTTTTCAAGAGGTACATTGTGAGCTTGTAGATTGTCGCAAACTTGGCGAGGTTGCGGGCGTGGGTTCGGGTCGCGCGGAAGACGAGGCCTGCTTTTTGGCGGAGTCTTTTGGGGTTTTGCTATGTTAGCCGGGATATGGTTTCGCGGGGGTGAGCAGGGTGGTAACGTACGTTCCCGAACGGAAGAGGAATATCATGCTGTAGAGGGCCTGACGTTAGCATTTTGCTTGACCATGAGGGCGGGTTTAAGGCTGCACTACATACACAAGAGCATGAGGAAAGCGGACTTTTGCGCCGTAGACGGCTCCATTGCGGGCGGCTTTGACGACGGCGAGGATGTCGTGGTATTTGGGGTCGAGGATGATGCGCTCGATTGCGGCCTGTAGTTGCGCGCGTCAGCTCATGCACTTTGTTTCTCGCTCGCATAGTGAGCTCTACCTTGAGGCCGTCGAGGGCGGCGAGCGACATGTTGGCGAAGGTCGTTGCTGGGTGTTGTGTCTATGTGTGGTGGCAGTGGCTAGCCTCGGCAATTCGTTCGCTCCCCAGGTGGACGACGGAATGCGACGATGGAGTCGCTCGCGATTGAACAAAGCTTCCACTCAGCGCATGGAGTTCGCGATCGTTTTGCAAAGGTAGTAAATGAGCGACAAGAGCGGACTACGTCTACGGGAGAAATTCTTTGGAGGGTTCGGATCGGAGGTAAGGGGAACGGAGGTGTGTGTGTGAAGTTGAGACGGACAGGTTGTGGTCGGGAGTCGTTTGTGGTTGTCGATGGGCGGTGGATGACCTTTGCGGCAAGGAGCGCGGTACCTCGGCCCCAGGAACCTGGCTGCTCCACGGTTAGAGGTGAAATCTGGCTGGGTTCGGCTCTGGGGCGAGTCACGCTGGAGACGGCCTGTTCCCAGCCCCCGGTTCCCCCACATGCCCCTATGACGCAGGGCCGGCGCGCCGCTAGGCCCCTCCAGGGATTCGCCCGTCTGGGGAAAACTTCTTGGTGTTTGGGGGGGGGAAGGGGGGTTTTGGCATGTGATGGACGATACGAGATGTGACAGGACTACCTTTGAATTGTGTTTGCTGCCACCAAACTCATGGCAACTTTGAACTTTTTGAACAATTGAGTACACCAAGTATACATGCAAGTTTTTTATTCGGAGAAGAAATCGCCTTCACAACAGATCATAGTTGATTGAGATGGATGAAGAGTTGATGACCAGTAATGACTGCAAGAGTCAGTCAATGTCTCGGGGCGTCCCACGTGTAAGTAAATTCCATGTGAATCTCACTTAGCGCTGGTACCGTGCAGCGACATGAACATTCCTGGAAGCCCACCATTCCCGTTTCTTCACATGTGCTCTGGACTCGCAACACTAATGGTAGTCCTGCCATCTCATCTCAATTTCAACCTTCTCACAGCGCGACCTCCAAAATTTACCGCTATATAGCTAGCGATACCTAAGTAGTAAGATATTGAGTAGGGCGGTGCTGTGTCATCTCACTTTTGACATGGAAGATTAATTCAGCCGTTGTACAAGTAAGTATATTCTCACAGTCAACACGTGTGCCTGGGACGGACGGCATTGAACCTCAATGCACACTCAGCCCTTGGACTCGCAGACTGCAATGAACGGCGATGTTACACCTGAACAAGTTAGCATTCCATCTAGACACACCTTTCATACGTCCAAACACAGAGGCAAAACGGAACTCACCACCAAAGAACAACCTCCCCGTCTTGGCATCGTGCACAACCGTAGTAGACCCAGGCAACACCTCCCCAGCCCCATCCTCAATAATCTTCTCCCACACGTAGACACCCTCTCCCTCCTTGCGGATGCGCACCGCACCGCTCTTGGGCCTCGCGTTCAGCGGGTCCTTGGCCGCCTGGAGGATCTCGATGCCCCGCGGGAAGATGGCGGCGTAGATGTCGCCCTTGCTGTCCACCGACAGGTTGTCGATCGAATAGGGTACGGGAATGTCGGCCACCTTCTTCAGACCGTTGTCGTTGGAAAGGACTTCAACCACCTGCACGCCGCCCGCCATGGAGCTCGGGACGTAGATGAGGCCGTCGAGACCGCGGACAAGGCCATTGGGCATACGGTGGCGCTCTGAAATGCGCTTGCATCCTGACGTGGCGGAGCAGAAGGATACGTCGCCGTTGGCCATCAAGGGGCCGATGAAGAATTGCTATGATGCATCAGCAAACCTGTCCCAATTTCGGGGCATCACACTATTGCCACTCACCAGTCCGACTTTGTGAGGGCCATTAGCATTCGTGAAGTAAAACTCCTCACTAGACAATGCGGCGATATTATTCGGCGTCGAGATATTAGCGCTGGCAAAAGTACGGACGTGCTTCATCCCCATCGCCTTCGGACCCGTCTCGAAAACCTCAATCGTCGAGTTGGCGCCCACGCTCTTCTGGTCGAGGAGGTCGCCAGTCACAGGATCGACGGAAGGGCCGTTGTTGACCAAAAGGATCTCAACTCTGTCACCCTTCGGTGCGTCAATGCCCGTTATCCCGACGAGCTGAAGCAGCCCGTCGCCGGCGGTACCCGTAAACCCCGGCGTCTCGAGAACGCGGTACTCGAATGCATTACCCTTGTGGCTGTCAATATCCAGCGCGACGACGGCGTCCCGCGTGGAGCGGCCCGAGGCGTTCATGTGTTGTGCGCTAGAAACCGGGGCCGGGGGAGGTTAGTTAGTCTTCCCGGAATCACACACTCCGGCCTGGGAACGGGGAGCGGGGGATGAAAAGACGGGGCGGGTGCGGAGACGGGAGGTGGGGGGGAGCCGCGCACGCTCGAAAAACACGTACTTGGGTAGCCATTGCTGGCGAGAGAGGGGATCGGAGCAGGCGAGGAAGAGCTGGCGCGTGGCCTCGGACAGCCACATGTCCTCGCATGCCTGCAGCCTGGGGTCCTCGATGCGGCGGCAGGAGTAGGGGAAATCGGAGAGAGGCTGGAACTCCTTGCCGATTCCCAAGCCTAGCCAGATGGGGGTCTTGAGCACGAGCTGCAAGGCCACGCCGAGGATCACGGTGAAGATGATGCTCGTTTGGAGGATGAAGCCCATGATGAACTTGATGAGATATGCGCTCTAGACAATGTTTGTCGAAATGGGGAAATTTCAGACAATCTCTTGGCCAAGGTTTGTTTCAACTTTATAGTCACGGGAAATGTTGGGAATAAAGCTGGGTAGGGATCCCTCATTAAGCGAAGTCAACGCATGAGGTCAGATCCTTCGGGCACTACCGCTTCGTGATCCACTGTGAAGGAGTAAGCTCGCTAGGGCTTGTCAGGATTAAGCTCGAGATACTGAACTTCATTCGTTTGCTTGGAAAAAGCCAGTCGAAGTTCTGAAAAATCTCATTCAGCGACGATCTATCTGGTTCGGCATGGGACTTTGGTTGTTGATGCAACTTGGAACTGTGAGGTGAATGACGCCAGTTGCCCCGACTTACAGTGGGCCGACCGGGCGTCTCCTCCGTGTCCGTCGGGTCAGTGCATCGCCGAAGCTCACTAAGTCTCCGAGGAGTCTCCGTGGAGCTAGAATTCCGGTCTTACCTTCCAGCCGGCCGAAGCCATATCGGAGGGTTGCGTTAGGCCGTCTCTGCTTATCTTACTTGGCATTTGATTTGTCGCCATGCTTATGTTTCCAGCGAATGACAGAGGCAGGAGGCGCTGATTGCCGCGGTGCTTCTCACCTCTGCCTCATATTAGGCTGCGTGCCGCCTGCCAGTTAGTAATCAAACCTCCCGTTCTTGTTGTCTCGTTTGCCAGAAAAGCGATCATATCTCTTCTTTTTGCCTGAAAATCTTGACCGCAATTCTCTCCTTGTTTATCTGCTCTATCTGTATCCCTCTCGGGTCTCCTTCCTCTCTGGTCACTATATTTCTCGTCATTGGTCGTCTAATCTACCATATCTGCAGCCTCTTCTAGAAGCATCATGGTATGGCGCAGCCTGATCATGGCAGGCTGAACATCCAATGGGGGTGGTCAGCACCGCGTCACACGACATAATTATATTGATTTCAGGGCTCGAGTGAGGCTGAAATATTGATTCTGTGAGCGTTTCCTGACACGCCCAAGCTGTCCTCCTGCCCAGGTATACAAGCTATGCTTATTATTCTCAGTCTTCCATCATCCCGTCTCGATGTCGGTCGCTCTCCAGCTTTCACCACGAACAGCCAGTGGCAGTGCTGGTACGATCTGCTCCAAGCGATGTATCGCTTTTTCAGCTTTTTACTACTGTTTGCGCCAGCAGTCCGATCGGAAGGCAATATCGAAGGAGTCGTCGACAAGTCCCAGGTCTTCTGGCAGCTCGCCAACTTGGATCAGCGTGCTCCCGAAAAACTAGGCAATGTCTACCTCGGTGGTCAGAACTACACATGGTGCTGCCTCAAGGCCGTCGAAGCCGGATTGAGAATCCTCGAGAACGGTACACTGATCATCTCCAACAACTCGATTACCAATATAAGCGCATTGACGACCGGTGAACTTCGAACCGCCGCCAACCGAAGTCAGTTCCCTTGTGATGCCAAGTATAACGGTGTGAGCTCTGCCATGACCTTTAAAATCAAAGTCTACTTTTGCTCATCCGAAATTCAGGCGCATATTGGCGGCGCACCTGAGGTGCGAGTCCAGTACAAATGGTTCATCGACACCTGTCCGGGCTGGTCTCTCAGCGACAAGTCTAACTTGAATGCCTGGCTTCACTCACTCTCGGGTTTCTTGGTACCAGCGGTTGTTTTCTGCTTGTCGGTGCCCAGGCGTCGGAAACTTCATGTTCCTCGGTACGCCGATCCGGCAAAAAGGCCTTTCTCGTGTTACCTACGTTGAATCACTCTAATGCTATTTTAGCCACTTATTCACAGCGGACCTTGGCGGCATCAAGAACATCATCCCAGCAATTCTTGGTGCTATCATAGCCGGCCTGATTGTCACGGTCGACACAATCATATGGCTTTCCATCTGCTTCGCCTTCGCCGGCCCCATGATCCTTAGTGGTCTCTACGAGGCGTTTCTAGACAATCGGGTTCTAGAGTTTCTCAGGACTAGGATCTACAACAGCCGCTTGACCCTGGATATGCGCTGCCGCTGTCTCATGTTGGTGCTCATTGGGAATCTAGATCTCGCTTTAGGCCGCGAGGGTTTGTCTCCTTCCTCAACTGTTGTTTATGGACGTGGATCACCGCAGCGATCAGATGAAGAGACCGGAAGGAGTGGCGCGGATAATGCTCCTGACGACAGACCGCCTCTGTCAGGCTCTAGTGATACACCATCCATGGGCACAGAGTTGACGAGACGGAGCAGTAGACGAAGCTCATCTGTTCCACAGGTCAATGCAGATGATGCCCGTGCAACACGAGGAGTTACACGTCAATCCACAAACGAATTGATGGCATCTCCTTGGCGCCACATGGAGAATGTACTTTATGATATACGACTTTACGACGATGACAATCATTCCAGGCAGCGTTCTCCTCGACAGTGGCCAAAGCAATGTTGTCAAAACAAGACCTGTGGCCGGCAAGAACACACCATTCAAGAGCCACTGCTACGGTCGCGAGAGACCGAGCGGAACATCATAAAGACAAAAACGCGACTACGCACAATGTTGCATTGTCAGTACTCTTTCGGGTCTATCGTCGGGGCACCGGTAATGTTGGTCACTCTCGATGATTGAGTAGTCAGATTCCATTATTTTTTGCTGACAATTCCAAGATTTTTCCTCGGAGGTTTCATCTTCTCTTTCCTGACGAGCCTTGACGAGCTCGGGGATGAGAACATTGCGTATGCCAACTCTTCGAGTTCCCCTGGGGTTTGAGAAACTAACGAAATCCCACAGAGAGTCCATTGCCTTTGGTTCATGGTACATGGTCGGTTTCACTAGCTTCTGTCGATAATCTCTGGTTAACAACGAGCAGATCATTCCTCATATTGCCATCATCTCTGGTCTGCTCCTCGCTGGCAACAACCCGAATATTCTCGAAGGAGTTCTGGCGACAGAGCGCGACCCAGAAAATCCGGAAGATCCGTTTAAAGTCTTTGGTTTCTTGCCTTTTGATCTTGTATATCCAAGTTGCTACAAGGTCGCATGGCAGTGGCAACGTGGTCATACCAAAAAGCTGTGGATTGAGCAGCTCCTTGCCGTGTACAGCACAACTTCCGACGTCAACCATCCGGGTCATCGGGGAAAGGACGGCGACATGAAAGAATTGCGATCTACAACCACTTTGTCGCTCCTCGACTGGTTCGTTGTACTCTTCCTCACCTTGCTCCTCGTCGGCATCCCTTACTTGTTCGCATTCATGTTGGCATTCTTCACACCGCAAATCGGGCTATCCTGTCGCTCCCTGACGTTCCTGGTCTACTTCGGACTCCAGCTTGCACAGGTCGGTCTATGGCTTTGGGCTTACGTCGGTCCTCTAAGCAGTGACGAAGCCACTACCATCACTGGAAATTCTGGAAACACCACCAGACCAAGAAACATATTCAGAAAAGAAGGGTGGCTCGATAGCCGAGGCTTCTATGATCCCTCTAGAGGCCCATGGCACAGATACACAGACATAAGTCCAAACAAGAATAAGTTTAAACTTCTTCGTGAATATGTCAAGAAGCAAAGACCTCAAGGTTCGCACAAATACTGGTTCTTGTTATGGTACTCGCTGTACTACTCGTTGCAATTCATTTTCGGACTGAGCGCCGTATTCGTCAGTCTTGGGGGGACTTTGATGCAGATCATGGGTGTGTATCGCACCAATATGTGCTTCATCAACGCACATCATTGGTTGGAACCGAAAGAAAGACGACCGCCGGTTGTGCTGTCGGTAAATAGCCGGGAGATGATCAAGTCTGCGACGAGTAAGAACCTACCTACTAATTTTCGATGTGGTTGAGGTTTTTACATCTATATGGAGGGCATGGCTAACACTCATCATCAGCGTATTGGGAGCCAGTTGCCATCGCCGCAATAGCCTTCATGGCAGTTGTCAGCTTCGTAGGCTGGTGGTATCAGAGACGTATGCGCGACATATTTGGACAATGTGCGTTGACTTTGGCGTTACGCCTTTGCAGACCTGAGGTTTTGCTAACAAACAAGACAGTGGTCAAGCTGATCGACGAGAAAGAGTTTGAACGCGATAAACGGCTTCGACCTGATGAAGCAACCCCAACGAGCAATGAAAATGTTGGCAACGGACAATAAGGCTGATGATGATGTCAATGTGTAATTTCCGCAAGTCCCTCGTCAGGGGGCAATCGTCTTTGCAAAGTCCGAGATTTGATAAATCTCTTAGCTGGATTAGTGAATCGGTGTCAGTCGCAAGTGCTTCATCAGCAACCTATGAGGAGGTGGACGCTGCGCTACAACATTAAGCTCGGAACTTTAAAGGAGCGTGATACTGGTGCTCGATATAGTAGTCCGGATCCAGCAGGTATTTTGCCAAGGAGGTCGTCGACGCGGAGGGCAAGTCCGGTGTTCATTGTGAGCCACATCAGAGTCGTTCCGAGTCCCGTATTCGTAGAATCAACGTTACCTCTTTTACTACCTAAGCATCAATCGGGCCGTAAATTTTTTTTTTTTTTACGATTTCATGAGACGTACTTTAATGGTTCCGGTAGAAACTGGGCTTCGCTCGATTGCCCGTTAGGATCAACGGCGCGCACCGGAATGATACGTTGCCTCGTTGGGTCTCAGTTACTACAGAAGGCCGTCCTTTCACGGCCAGCGCGAGAGCATTGACTTCAGAGACTGGACGTATTTGGTCTGCCGCACGCTGAATATCCGGCTGTCATTTCATGTGCCCTCGTCCCAACGTCCATGCCGGCACACGGCGAATGCGGGAGTAACCGCCGCTAAGTGAAGCATCTCAGGTACTCCGTACGGACAGAGGCATCGTGGAAGTCGAAGTGGTCAACGTTAGGCACCAGCTTTTGAAATTGTGGTACCTAGACAAGGGTGCGAGCGAAATCAACCAGTCTGTATTTCGATGTCAGCCTGCGGCTTCTGGGGGTCCCTGGCCTTTCACCTGCAAGGTGGAGTCTTGAGAGCCGCAAGAGGAATCAATATTCTGACAGAATGAACAGGATGGTTTATTGGACGAGCTCTACGAATACACCCCTTCCTGCAGGGGAAGCCGGGGTTATTGTGTGGGCGGAAAGCGAAGGATTCAAGGACAAGAACTCAGCCGCGGTGCAAATCCCCACAGAAGAGATGCAATTGATCCCTCAACGGTATCCCCAGAGACGTGTAGCAAGCTTCTGCTTCCTGAACCAAGTTCAGATGACCAGGGAGAAAGGAGAAAAAAAAAATATCCTTGATCAAGTCAGCCTGTGGAGATGACATGATGCCACAAAACGCTTGGTACTGTTCCCGACATGCCGCGCTTCTATTGCCGATGGAAATACATAAAGAGTCCATCATGAGACGCCTCAACTTGTCTTGATGTATCGCTACCCACAGGTCGATCAACAAAAACACCCCAAGTTGAAACCCCATAATGTTTAACCTCACAAAGACCCTCGTCGCAGGCCTAGCCCTCGTAGGCCTAGCCGCCAGCACGCCGGTATCCCTCGACAAGCGCCTACCAGGCCGTGTCGTCCGCGCCGGCGATCCCGTCGTCATCGACCCGGCCGGGAACTACATCCGCGTAAGCTTCATGAACGACGGCACCCTCATCGGCGGCTACGCGGCCAAAGAAGGCACAACCAGCATCCTCCGCGTCATCCGCTCCACCGACGGCGCGCAGTCCTGGCAGCGCATCGGCGAGGTCTTCCGCGGCGAGCGGGCGACGCACGATATCGACAACGCCATGCCAATCCAGCTGCCGGGAGGGCGCATCCTGTACGCCTACCGGAACCACGACCGCACCGGCGCCGACTGGCACTACACGTACTTCCGCATCTCCGTGTCGTACTCGGACGACGGCGGCGTGACATTCAAGTACCTGTCCACCGTCGAGGAGCACGTGCCCAACGGCGTCAACGGGCTGTGGGAGCCGTACCTGCGTCTGGCGAGGGATGGCACGCTGCAGTGCTACTACTCGGCTGAGAACTCGGCTGATGATCAGGATAACTTTATGAAGTATTCCAAGGACGGCGGTCAGACTTGGTCAGCCTGGGTTCCGGTGTCAGGCGGTGATCGTTTGTCCCGTGACGGTATGGTCGGTGTTGCACCTATCGGTAATGAGGGAAACTTGATGTAAGTTGACTTCATCCTTGAAAAGACTCTTTCCCACCCCCTGGAAACAGAAACTAACAGCGAGCCCTCACAGCGCCGTGTTCGAACACACCAGAGAAGGTAGGTTCAACGTCGACTATGTCCTCTCCCACGACGACGGCTACACCTGGGGCGAGCGAGGCAGCCTCTACACGGCGCGCAACGGCCGCATGTCGGGCGCGCCGCAGGTGTACAACGTGTGGGGCACGCTCGTCGCCAGCTTCATGACCAACGAGGACGTCGAGGGCGCCGACGGCTATAACTTTGGCGAGATGAAGGTCATTACCAGCGTCGACCACGGCAAGACGTGGAGCGGTAGCGTCGTGACGGGTCCTGCACAAGCACATTGGCCTGGACTTTTCAACAGGGACCCGACGCATTTCCTGGCGCTGTACTCGAGGGAAGGTGTCGGCGCTGTCAGCCAGTTGTATGAGTTGGTGAGCTAAGTGCGGGGGATCGTGGATTGAATCTGCCAAATTGATGTACATAGGTATTTGGGGGATGTGTGTAAATGGTTCATCGTTGAAGTAATATGACAATGGTTTGATGAAATCGTGAGAGATGTTGCATGTGCCGTACTTGACGTTTAGTAACGACCTTGGCCGGGCTGTTCTCCATAGAACGTGTACGAAGGTCCTCCCTCCACATTGGAAAATACACTAGAAGTGTAAGAGTTGATGTAGCTGCCAGAGGGCATGGATTGAGCTTGAGATGGGCCAAGTTCAAGTTGAGATGGGCCAGGCAGTTGGACGACTGCCTGTGGTTCTGCTTGTGGTACTGCCTGTGGTAATTCGCTCGCCGGTAGATCAGAGCTCGTTTGGTTCTCTGAGGCACGCGTAGGACCAGGAGCCTTCACCGCCCCCTGTTTTCTTTCGTGAATTATTCTTCTTTGCGGGGTTTCTCTTCCTCCTCTTCAGAGACTTTCCATCTTTGTCGACAGCGTCTTCGTCGACAACTTTCCGCTTCCGCCCACGCGTCTCTGGGAGATCCGGGTTGTTGTGGCGCGTACGGTCGCACCCATACGGGTCCCTCAGATAATCGCGACCTGTCCGCTTACTGATGTCGAAGAACTCATAAAGGTCCAATTTCTTGAATTTGTAGCCATGTTCAGTGAGAAAGGTAAAGGCACCACGTAATCGTGCCTTTTTGGGTGTTTATCATGCTGTTTGTGGCCCATGATGGCGGTGGTTTGGTAGTGAGCTGGGCCTGTGATGGGTGACACTGGGTGTGGACGTGTCGTAGAGGATATTATGAACCGGCAGTGTATTTTGATGACGTTGGAGTGATGAGGAACGTCAGAGCTGCTGAGCTGCAGGCTCCACAGATGGGACCAGCTGGCCGCTTTCTGGGATCAGTACCTTCCATTAGGTAGGTTACCTCAGAGGTCGCGGGGTGATAAGATAAAATTAAACATCCTGGCGATAACGATAAGCAATTTTTTTTTTGACTGCGGCTTCAACTTTACCGCCGAATTGAGATCAGTTCGCATCGCAGCCATCTGCATCAAACCCGACGGACGACAAATTCGACCACCGGCACAATGCTTCGTCAAATGTGAGTCGCGACAACCGCAAAATACAGCCATGCCTACAAGTTGCTAACCCTTGTCCAACAGAAAACCCCGCAATGCTCGCTCCAAGCGTGCGCTCGAGAAGCGCGAGCCCAAGGCCCAGTACGTTCCTCTATCCCGACGATCGACTTTCGTCATGATCGCAAGCTAATTCCGCGACCCCTTTCAAATAGAGAAAACCCCAAGACGGCGCTGTTCCTCCGCGGAAGCTCATGCTCGCAAGTGACACAAGATGCCATCAACGAGCTCTACCAGATGCGCCAGCCGCTCGCCAAGCGCTTCGTAAAGAAAAACGACATCCACCCCTTTGACAACGCCGACTCGCTCGAGTTCTTCTCGGAAAAGAACGACGCCTCCATCCTCGTCTTTGGCCACACCTCCAAGAAGCGGCCCCACGCCCTCACTCTCGTCCGCACCTTTAGCTACAAGGTCTTTGACATGCTCGAGCTCTACCTCGACCCGGACACCTTCCGCACCCTCGCCCAGTTCAAGGGCAAAAAGGTGCCCATCGGCCTCAAGCCCATGCTCACCTTCGCCGGCACCGCCTGGGACAGCCCCATCGCCAACGAGTACACCCACGCAAAGTCCTTCTTCGCCGACTTCTTCCGCGGCGAGCTCACGGACAAGATCGACGTCGAGGGCCTGCAGTGGATCGTCTCCATCACGGCCGACGAGCCCTCAGACGACGCCACCAAGCCCGCCATCCGCCTCCGCGCCTACACCATCACCACCAAGCGCAGCGGCTCCAAGGTGCCCCGCGTCGAGGTCAACGAGATCGGGCCCCGGATGGACTTCCGCGTCGGCCGCATGCGCGAGCCCGAGGAGGGCATGCTCAAGGAGGCCATGAAGAAGCCCCGCGGCACCGAGGAGCGCACCAAGAAGAACATCACAACCGATGCCATGGGTGACAAGATGGGTCGCGTGCACGTCGGCCGCCAGGACTTGGGCGAGCTGCAGACGCGCAAGATGAAGGGTCTGAAACGCAGCAGGGATGTTGCGAGCGAGGACGAGGGTGAGAAGGGCAATGCGGCGGAGGAGAAGCCCAAGAAGGGTCGCAAGGAGTAAAGAGGTTGATTGACAAAATGAATATGGCGACTATTATGGTAAAGAGAGAGAGAGAGAGAGAGAGAGTTTGTGTATTGCGGAGGAAACTTGATATACATATCCGAGTGGGAAAAGAGACGACGCAGCGGAGGAATCGACCACTCATTGGCGTTTTGTTTTTGGTCAGGAGGCATCCCACGGTTGGAGTTTTGAGCTTCTTTCAGCAGATGGTCGGCAGATTACAAAAGCAGGAACAAAGTCACAAAAGCATTGAAAGACCTCTATTCTTTTTCTACTACGGATATGATCCTTCTTTTTCTAGGCGTGGGCCAGTTGGGCGATATTCGCACTCTGTGAATGCCTAGCGGCTAACGACCAACACGATCACCTCACAGCTTCAGATCCAGATCCGAAACCCTCCAGACCAGACGCTCACCGCTGGGATCTCTCTTCCTCAGCAAATCAATCGCCTTTTGCGCTCGCTCTAGCATGGTGGCGCCCTCGACAACCTTTTGCTTGTTGGGCTTGATGATGCCCTGTTCCAAGAGCGTCGGCACAATCTCTCTCTGCATCTTTTCCTTGAAGAATTCATTCTGTTTACCAAGACGTTAGCTTTTCTCATATCAGAGCAAGCGCACTCTCAACATCGTCAAGAAACGAAAGGAATCCAAAACTCACCGCCAGGTAGAAATGCGTCCTCACCCCCCGGAGCTCAACACCATCAGCTCACTCCCCAACCAACACATTCTTCACCTCCATCTCATACACAGGCTCGATCTCCTCCGTCGCATCCCGCACAATCACAGGCAACCTGACAGCAATCTTGGCCCCCTCGCCCGCAACCTTTGTTAACGGCCTCAGCGTGCCCTCGGCGGACCCGATACAATCCCATCTTGTCGCCCGGCTTCAGCCGTTCCGTGTCCTCTGGGCTTTGGTCGGGGCCTACGTCGACGAAGGTCCCTGCTGCGCCGTCGCCGCCCATGACTTCCGGGTGGTTGCAGAGGAGGCCGCCGTCGGCGCGGTGGAGGTCGAGCGGGCAGGAGGCGGTCCATTCGTTCAGGATGAGGACTTCGCCTGGTCTCAGGGGTTTTGTCTCGCGGTCGAGGAGGATGAGGGGCGCGCGTTTGGCGGGTGTGGCGACGGCCTTGTGGGTTTGGGGGATGGCTACCATTGTTGCCCTTTCTTCTCCAAGGTACGGCTTATGACAGCGATGTTGTGATGAGAAGATTTGAAGTGCGAAACGTATGAGTTGAGTCTAAAGATAACTAAAAAGAAGGATACTGTACGATGAACGACACCAACACACCCAAAGACGAGAAACCCATTCCCATTTTGTTCTCAGCCTTCTCTCATCTCCCCACTACCAACTCCCAACGAAAAACCGATCGTCAAAACCAACAAAGCTCAGCTTGCATTTCAAGCCAAATTTTTTTTTTTAAAAAAACACCACGGACACGGGATGCTGAATAAGCTTGGCGCAAGGGAGTTTGGCCCCGGTTGTGGTTGATGTCGTGATATTTAAGCCAGATGACTGGAGAAGGGATGGAGCTGTGCGCGCCCCCCGCTTCCCTGCAATCCGTTACTATTCCCGTCCCCCCTTTCTTCGTCCGATCCAGTCCCTGCTTTCTGCCCTGAATGAGAGCCTTCTCGAAAAAGACAGACGTGTTTCAGAAGCTTTGAGTAATGTTAGTGATGTGTGCAAACTGTATAATTACTAAAATGAGTCTCATGTTACGTCATTTTGGCAATTCTCGATATCTGTTGTTCGATTTTCGAAGTGAGTTCAGGTACTTTGCCTGTACCAAGTGCATTGTTGATGAAGGTAGAGACTAAGCAAGATGCATTGCAGAATAGAAAAGGGAAGTGTGCGCTTCAGAAAGTAGTGCTACAATGCCAGACCGAGTGTGTTGTGCCGTGTAGAAAGAGAAATGCAGCTCCCGTCCCGGTCCGTTCCGGTGAGTCCCACTAAATCCCGGTGCTCTCTCGGTCTGTCGGTCGGCAAAAATGGGGACCAGCTTCCGCTTCCGTTCCTCTTCGGTTCTTGTACCAAGGTCTCTTATATTGTGTCGTTTCGCCTGACCGGGCAGCTGATACCTTGCGCGCGCGTAGTCTGTCTGTCGAGACGCTGAGTCGAGTCGCGCCTATGACTAGGTACTACTAGGTTATCCTGACTGGTCTAGGAAGAGAAGTAGTCGATACGAATGGTTGCTACGAAAGTCATTCAGTCTTCACGCGAACGGATAGCAAACTCGGTATAGAGGGAATCCGTGGCATTGTTCTATCAAGACCCCATGTCCCCGTTTGGAATCGGTCATGGCTCTTCGAATCCCCTTCAACCCCAACCCAACCCAACCCAACCCCCCCCC
>JFFI01000729.1:595-15955 GCA_001563125.1 Colletotrichum salicis
AAGCAATATCTTTTATCCTAGATATTAACGAGGTCCTAGTTGCGTTTCTAGGTAGACCAGCCGTAAAGAACTCCTTAATAATATCTGACGGATCGTATAGATAGGGTATATGGGTTAAAACCCTATTCGGGTTACGAAAGGCTAGATCTAGATTTTATAGATAGAGTAATAAGGAAGCAGGATCCTCGTCGTATAGCTGGGGACAACGCCGGTTCTAACGTAGGATATAGCGTAGATTTTGAGTCATAAGCAACTTAGAAGATAGGGTATTCGGTACTATAACATAAACGGTGTGTATCTAGAGAGCCGAGCCAGAACCGACATCTAATGAGGGCCAAAAGCGGATACTATAGATAGGCTAGCCGGCAAGCAAGATCCTTATTTCGACGCCAGATATAACCTGCAACAAGAAAGTGGCAGCGGCTCCCTGGATCTCGACCTCTAGGTATTGGGGTCAGAGTTGGAAACGGATTTCACAAGATAAAGGCATTTCGGTACAGAGGTTTGCAAAACTGGTGTCCGCTTGGCAAGTGTGTTCTTTCTGTTGAGCACGGGCCTTCCACTCCTGGAAAGGCTTAGCTACATTGCAGGTGGCAGGGGTGCCTTAACAGAGACTACGCTGATCAGTTCACGAGAGCCCGAAATGACTAATTAAACAAATCGCTAACAGCTGGCCTTCATAGTAGACAGTTAGCATGACGCAAGCCAAAACCAGCTGATTGTATGCGTTTAAAGCAAACGGCACCAGCAATAAGCGGCTTCCTCCAACCTACGCAACGCATTATAAAAGTATCGTTATATCAGAGCTACTATTTCGTCCACATAGTAAGCGGCTTATAGCACTAGGAATACTTCTACTTCGCGCCTCGTTTAGAGCACCAATTTGCTCCAGGGTATCCGCGATGGCGCCGTTGCGCGTTAAGATCACATCTCAGTTCGTGGCCCCAAAGGCCAAAGGGGGCCCATATCGGCGCACAGCGACGCGTAACGACGTGCTTTTAACCATTAAGCAGGCCCTCCGTCCTTCAATCCGCCCATGTATTGGTGCTTCTTCCTATTCATTCCAGCTAGAGGTGCCTAATGCCTCGCTGGAGACCGCAACAACAACACGTCCCCGGAGTTGACCGGCCAGGTCGCGAGGTAATATACCGCACATGGAGAGATAGTTAACGGATTGATAGTTTGAAGAGCGGTCGGAAGTGACCTTTCGTAGGTATGAACGAGATGCTTGCTGATTTGCGGTTGCGGTAGGGGTTGCTGGGAGGTTAATCACTAATTAGACTTCTTTTTAAACTAGCCGCGCGGTTCAGTTGATCCGAACGGTGATTAAAAGTAAGCGACGTCGGCCGACGTCGTTCGTGGATGAATTCGCTATAGAGCAGGGCTGCCGGCGGAGTGAAGGTGACGGCCAGGGAGGGCAGTCAAACGGACCCTTGACCACCAGTCGCACGTGGGCGGCAAAATATCACCGGCTTCCAACGAACACATCACTCGTGGCTTAGGAATAAAGAAACGTGGAGTCTTTAAGTTCGAAGTCGGCCTTGGTTGATAAGGCTACATGCCGTTTCTGCCCTTACTAATTGTTGGGTTCACACAGGAATACTAATCTCTCCCTCGCAGGTGGGGGACCCTTAGAAACCCACCAAAGCATCGTAAACGCAGGTGTTATCTAGTGTTGTAGTTCATGCATCAATTAGTTCTGGAAGAAGGTTGGCAGCGACGGAAAGATATACTGCTCAGGAGGCAAACAGTCCCTTGACCGCCTGCCCCTTCTGAGCGGTAGGTTAATGGTGCCAACACTAATATTTCATCGTTCTTCTGGGACTTTATCTTGCTGGCAACCCTCGCTTTGAATTTACACTCACTCAACCGTATGGAGCTTTCAGGGTGTGGGCATACCAGGAATTCTCAGCTTAGTAGTACCCAACGCCACAGTGGGTGCACTTCCTCTCTCTGGGTTTTGGGGAGTCCCCAGCCGGCGCAGACGACGCTCGTCACTTCGTTGTAGGAGTGGAATTTGCCCTTTCCACCCTGAGCTTCCCACTCCCGCGCGATACTGACAAAGGATGAGAGAGTCACATTGAAATCTATACGGGGTGATTGGGAAGAGACGCATAGTCGAGTAAAGTTCCACCTGTGTCAGTGCATGTAATTGGTCGTGAACAAAAGGACTCCGCATGAAGGGGCTGTGGGGGTGACGCAGTTCCAAGGGGGCTAGAGTCACCTTCAGCCTAAATGGCTCCATGTATGGTTACTCCTAACTAGGCATTGATTCCCTCCTGGATGGAATTTTCAACGGGAAGGTGAGAAGAAGTCATACGTGCCACTCAGCTAACGATGGCAGCTACAAGGGTTTAACATGAGCAACGTCATCAATCCAAGTACGGACAACTACGAAGCTTCTAGTACGTCTACCTACTGTAAATATATATGTATATATATTGAGAAGTATGAGGATCCTGGGGGGAATGAAACTTTACCTTCGTCTCTTCACCTCCTCGACACTCTACGCACATCTACACCATAGCAATATTGGCATTCTACGACCACCATGCGTTTACTTAACACTACGCTGCTGTTCGCCACGACCCTGTTCACATGGGCGACCGCAGATGATGTTTGTCCCGGCACATACTGCACGATTGGGGCACGCTGCGAATATAGCCCAAACGGACCGCATTGTTGTGGGTCAGGTAGTAACCGGGAGGTGGTGAGTAGACTGTTTACTTATCGCCGCCTCGTTAAGGCTCGTTGCTAACTACGCTTGACCTTGGTGGCAGCTTCAATGTGAGGAAGGCAAGTGGGCGGTTCGCAACCTCTGCAGCGAGAACCAGTACTGTATCTGTACCGGTTCTGGTGATTTGGTCTGCCGAAATCGCAACAGACTTTTTAAGGCCTGAGACTCGACGGTTGGTATTATGTGGTTTGTGGGGGCGAGCATAAGGTCTGGTATTCATTATACATGATACAATGCTATGGACATACGCTGGAGCTATGTGACCGTACGACTGTGACGTTCCCTCTGTGAAAGAGCGTTCCTTCTGCCGAACGTCCGACTGCGTGCCCCCTTATTAAAGGTCGAGCCCCGTCGAAAAACATATTAACGATAGTAGGGAGACGACATAGGACAGCATGTAGTAGAGTAATATCTGGGGGTTGCCATCATAGTAGTGGTAGTTGTAATACCGGCAAGCGAAATCAGAAGCATAATGAGGGCTGTATAAGTGAAGCGCTACGCTGTGCTTATCGACAGGAGAACGTTAAACCACACTCGTGGAGCCCCTGGATTGTAAGCCCCTGCTTGGCGATAGGCCTCGAGGACCTGATCGACCACCGTCGGGGACCACCTGCTCCACGGCTCCCACCACCCTTGGTAGTACCCATACATAGTCCTGGCATCGCTGCTGCCTATGTCGGCCTGCCCTGCCTGGAGGCACAGCGAGCTTGCCGCGCAGCGGTTCTCCGCTGGTGCTTCGATCCATTACGACTGGTTTGACGGATCGTATGTTGATTCGACAGTTGAACCGATCCGGGACAAGGTCCCTGCCGCCTCTGCGATCTCTCCGGCATCCAGCTGCGCTATAGCTAGTCCGAACAAAGCCTTACAAAACATGCCGTACCGAGCTAAGCCGAGGCAGTGGTCGGCGGCGGTGGCGTGGCCCGAGATGATGCGCTGGAACTCGTTCCCCTTAACGTCACGGCGGATACGGAGGAGTGAGCATCTCATGCGGAGGACGTCAAGGCTGTACTGGCTGGCGGACGCACCTTCCGCCTCCGCATGGGAAGTTATGATGGCGTACATATTCCGAACGGCCTCGAGACGAAGGTCTTGCGGAAGGTTAAACATCTTCTTCCATAGACAGCTCAGCTGGTGGCACTCTCCTAGTACGTTGTCGTGTATTTTATAAACGAAATGGATAGCCGATTCCCGAAAGCGATCTTCCACGTCCAAGACGGCGACCAGCATCGCATAGTAAAAACGAGGGTCTCGAGTCTGGAGGATATGCCTTACGGAGAAGAGCCCACGGCGTAACGCACGAAGGCTATCCCTAGAGCGGTTCATCTCTGGCGACGTCGGCACACCGCTGAAATTCGACATAGCCTGGAGTAGGTACACGAAACCGTGTTCGCATAAGTTCTCGTCCTCGAGTACCCATACGCCACAAGCGAACGCCGTGGCATGGTACCCCGCGAATATTCGCATAGCATCCTCCTGTATTTGGATGCTGAGCGTCCGCCTCGGAAGTGGTGGCACGGACTTCGTGAGACCTCGCGTGTCTGGCGGAGGAGAGGGTGTGCGGCAGACGATATCGAGATCTGGTATGCCCTGACTTTGCATGTGCCTCTTATTCTCCAGGTCCGGCCTGCGCCTTAGGTATTGCTCTAGCCGACCCCACCCGACGACCTGGTCTCGGACTCGGAAGATCGAGTCCTTGCCAACGGCCTGCCGCTCGCGCTTGACTCTTACCATATACATAACTTCTTCCTCTTTTAACTTCTTATCTAATCCCCACCGAGCGACCCGTGTCTTAAACATCCTTTCTCTATGGGGCCATTAATATAAACTCTCGACCTTAGAGTCCAAGCCGACATGAGAACAGACTTACGTCGCGTGAAAGTTATATTGACCTCCCATGACCCGCATAACCTCTCTTAGCGGCCTGCCTTCAGTTTGGTACAACTGTGTGATGGTCGATCGCATGTGCTCCCATAGGTCGTCCGTAGCGTACGATTTAGTTCGAAAGGATGCGCTGTCAGATTTCACGATGCTCAGACTGACACTATGTTCGGAAGGCATAGCACGATAGCGATAAACGAGTGCCGCAATTGCGGTGGAAACAATGACCTGATTAAGAGCGGAGGAGGGGGGTAAATGGCGAGACAGTGAGCGAGAGGGTAAATGATTAGGGTTGTGGGCGAGAGATAGAAATGAAGTTGAACCTTCTACCAACGCAGGGGCAATGGGGGACCATAGGAATAGATAAGCTGGCGGTTGGTGGCCAATTGCCCTGATCCCCGACACGTTGACTCGCGATTGGTATATAACAAAAGAACTCTGCATACGGAGGTAAGCTTAGATGATGCAATCGAAATTGAGGGCGGAGGCGGTGCAGTCAGGCTGCAGCGGTAAGGTACGTCATTGGCAGAGAACAAAAATACTCGACATGTAGGAATATGCACTATCGGTTTGATGCTTGTATCGTGACTCTCCCGCCTCTCAAAATAGTATTTTGGTACTACTTAAGGGATTGATAGCCTCAAAATGCCGTAGACTGCATGACCAGGACAGAGGTGCAGGGGCTATACCTGTTTCTACTATACTAGAAATAGAAGCTGGAGGATGTCCCGGCCGAGCCTTATGTTGTTATCAACGGGAAGGCTGGAAGGTATGGCCATCGTAGGTCGCTACGCCCCATGACTACATTCGCTAACAAATCCAGCCTTCCCCCGTACAACCTTCGAATGATGGATAACACCGTTAGGGTGAGGGGACGTTATGATCCATATAGAGGCAGGATACATCCCCAGCTGTCACGTTCATGATACTCACGTCCTCTCTATCGTCATCTCCTACAACCTCTGTCTTGAGATACTCGAACATTAGCTTACTATTAGTATTCCGCTTGACCCTTCCATACCAATATTTCAACACTACATCCTTAAGATAGGGCCAGTTCCAAAGCTGAGATGCGGCCTATCGCTTTCGCTCTTCTCACGTTCGCTTATACCACCCTCGCTTCGAAGCTGGCGGAAGTCGAGCAACGGTGGGCTTCGCCTCGGCTGAACGGTCGTGGCAACCGAGATTGCTTCGACGCAGTGACAGACCACCGGACGATAACGACGGATTTCCCCAGCCTGCCGACTGCCATACCAGAAACGATCACGGGTATTGAAGTATCGGATCTCATCATCACCAACCCCTGCGAGCTGCCAGAAGCTACGGGTTGGGTTGGGGACGTTATTGCTTCATTTTCGTCCAACATGCAGTTATGGAAAGATGTCCATGCCACTGAGCTTCGGTCTATTGCCTCCGCCTGTAGCGACGTAGAAGTATTCAACATCGCTACGAACGCTGTAACCCACTTCGTGCGACTCTGCTCGACTGTGCTACAAATGGATTCGCCCCACAGCACTATTACTACTGCCAACACGACGCCTACTGGACTCTCGGACCCCGTGAGTAACAGCTCACCGAACACACCCTCCCCCGATACTGCCACGACCGCCACAACAACGGCTACCGGAAGTTCGGATGCCGTGGGCACTGGTTCACAGAACGTTGCTGTGAGAGAGACAGGCGCAGTGTTAGCAGCCGCCGCGGCCGCGGGTATGATGATTATTGCTATCTAGTTGGCTGTAGATGGCGGCCAGGTCTTGGAGGACAGGGAGCTTCGTGGTCACAGTCTATTTTACCTTGCGTCTAAGTTTGGTACAGTCGCGATCGAAATCGGTTTCCGGTTTTCGATTTTGCAAGTTTGTAAAACAACAGCTGTTAATGGCTTATTGTCAGAACTAGGGATTCCCTCGCTTATATGAAACTCACCGCTTACAGTCATTACTCAGTTAACTACATATACAGGCCAGGATTGCCTTACAAGGGATAAACGCCAATCGTTTATATAGATCTACTGCAGGACCAGCAGATTACACTAAGAAATACAACCGACTTTTGTCCCACATTCATTATGCTGCTATTGGCCATACTTGTTGGATTGACGACTGTGTCTGGATAAAAGGATGCTAGAAATGTATTGAATAATATGCAAGAACCGGTGATGATGGGTAAATACAAGACAGAACCCCGCTCGGACCTGGATAGGAGAAAATCCCTCAATCAAGCAGAACAATCACCTTTTGATCAATGGACCTCAGTGGTATTGCATTAAATCAACATCGTTTGTCTAACAACTGCCCCATACACACTCTTGTGACAGCTTCCCAGCCACACGCATGTACCCCACTTTATTGACCACTCTGTCTGCCAGACTCGATTTGACTCGGCCGAGCAGGTCCACCGTTGACACTAGTGATATTCCTTGAAATGCTATCGATCCCGACGAAGAGCAGCGTGCGAATCGTTTTAGCCTTTGGATGTTGGATTTGAGGAAACACCAACAGTCTCTTGAGGCTACCCATGCCAAATCTTGCTTCTCGGTGGCAAACCGCCATATAGTGAAAAGATGAGGACTAATTGAGGACAGGTAAAATTGTCCGCATGCATAGATTAGCTGTCGCCCTCACGAAGAACCATACATGTCAAGGGATATCGCAAGATCCTGGCAAGGGACAAGGCTCTAGGTCTGAAAACCTCAAACGTTTCCTTTGTGGGACGATGCGGGCCGACCCGGACTAGAGGCGATGATGGGCTATTGATTAAGCTTCAGATAGTGCATGATCTCATGATAAGTAGACAAATGCGGGGCGCCTTAGACAAGCAGTGGCACTGGGGGATGCCGCAGTCAAGGATGGGTCAAATCGCAGGATGTTCAGACTAGCTACTTTGGGCAGACATCGACACAAGGCCACGTGTCGCCTGCAGCAGGAGCGGGCGCCGGTGGAGTTGGATAATGACCCACTTCTGATCCAGGAAGCTAGTTTATCCTAGTCGGCACCGGTCAAGGTGGGGCTATCCGGGCGGCACAGCTCGGAGACTATTAGTAGTAGCAAGGTAAGATGCGGGCCCCTCTGACAATCGCGGCCGCCCTGAAACGCCGTCCCGGATGCGCCATATGCAATGAGGTCTACTCTTCTCAACTAATCCAGCCTGCAGACGACGTGGTCGAGTCAATACTGGTTCGTTTGGTTAAATAATTACAGGCTCAAAAAACCAGAGAGTTGTTTTGTGGAGGTTGATGACGGTTCATAAGCTAGGATATAGAAGTTCGTCTGCCTGCTCCTTTTTTTGTGAATAAGTAAAGACTATGTCTAAATACAACAACGATAAATGCACTTTTGATGAGTCAGCAGGCAGTTGAATGCTGCTGCTCAGAATCTCTGCTTTGCTGTGTTGAACAGCTTCGCTCCAGCCCTGCTGCACTACCATTAGCCGCACTAAGTATTAGCTGCACTATCCGTTACAGAATCAAGACCGCAATACCTTCAAAGCCGCTTCCAGACTCTCCATCTCCCGCTTCAAGACGTGCCGCTGATGCTTCGACTCCGCATCCTCACCTGCAATCTGCTCAAGCTGTTCGGTGTCCAGGTTCATGATCAGCTCCGGGTTGAAGATCTTGAGCGGGCTCCCGTCGCCTTCAAGCATGAGGTGGAAAACGACCTGTTGGCAGATGACGTCGACGAAGCGCTTCCGGGATACCTTGTAATAACTCATAAGCGTATCAAGGATGTCCTCGCACACCTGCTGCCCATTGTCCTTGTCAACAGCATGCTGGCCAATCTTGCTCAAAGGCACGTATTTCTCTTCATCGTGGGGGAAAGAGATCGCCATGGCTTTGAAAGTCTGGCACACACGGTCGCCACGTTTCTTCTGGAGGTTCGCGTTGAAATAGTGGTTGAAAGTGTTGGGCGTACCTCCACGCTCGATACCCAGAAGAAAGTGAGTGTGGCTCATCGCTCGTTGGTACGTATCAATTAACTTGTCGAGCAGAAGAGCATCCCAAAGGTTGTCTCGAACATGCTTCTCGGGGCACAGCTCAATGAGGAGCTGGAAGATGTACTCGTGAACAAGTGCGATTGTGTTGCTCACGTGAGACAACACGAGCGGCTCCCACTTTTCTGACTGCTCTTCGAAGACCGTGGCAAGGATCGTTCCGCCAAACTAAATCAATCGTGTCAATAACTTTCTATAGCAATGTATAGCGGGGAAAACTTACTGTTCCAAGCTCGGGCCCGCGGCTCGACTGGAACACCTCCTCGATATGGCTCATGATCGGCCCCTTTGAGGGCTTCGGACATTGGTAGTCGTCAGTGCTGATAATAGTCTCAAGCTCGGGATATTCGTTAAGAGGGATTCCGAAAGGCAGCTGGTCCACGTTGCGCCCTAGCGAGCTCTCTCCCTCATCATCCCACGTAGGTCCAAAGCGCTGTTTGTGGCCTCTCTTCCAGAAAACATTAGAAAAGACCTCGTTCAGCTTCATGATCTTCGTGATCAGCTTCAGATTCGGCAGCCGCTTGAAGATGCTGTCTCCGGCGTAGTACCCGTTCAGGGCAGCTTGAGTAATGGCTAGGAACCTCGAGGCAAGTTTCCCTAAATACATCCTCTGAGAATTCGAGTCTGCTCTAGACGGCCCCATAGCCTCCAGATGAGCCCTGCATTGACGCAGGCGCTGCTCGATGTCCGCCTTGACATGGGGGAGCTCTTGCTTGGAGATGTGCATGAGCAACTCACGGACTTTGAGCTTGAGGGCCGTGGTGCCGCAGCGATCGCTAATGGGCGACCAAGCAGGCGCCATGAAGAAAGCCTGTTCGGCGGTGGCACGCTGGGAAAGTGTCGAGGCGTTGTCATCTGCACTGCGATTCTTGACCACGTAGTATCCAAGTTTAAGGATGCTTCGTCTCCCGAGAACGTGGTCAATGATGGCGCCTCTGGTGGCCGTCTCTGTGACGAGATCCGGTTTTGTGAGCACACCCATCGTTCGCACAAGCTTAGGATCAGCACCCTCAGCAAGCTTGAGAATCTCCTGGGTAGCAATGTCGACGGTGCAAGAAATGACTGCAAGAATGCTACTATACGTCAGCTAAACGAGTTTACAGACAGCAGTTTCAAACACTCACATGGTTCGTGGATTTGCCATGTACGACCTTACCATGTTCTCTACGAGAACGATGTCGCTTTCCGTGGTAAGCCCTGTGGATTTCGCCAATCAGCGAGTGCACACTCTAGGTAGATTAACTGTAGCCTACCTGGTGTAGCGACACGGAAAATACCCGGAACGTCAATGACAGTGAGATGTTGTTGCTATTCAAGGGGGCTTAGCCATGTAGAGAGTCATAAGGTCCGCGGAGAACTAACATCAGGTCCGCTGATCTCAATCTTGAGGACATCTTGACTAAAGGCCGCAAGCCCAACATCCTTCTCATCCACACCCATCCGGATGCCCATAGCAATGTTGGCCTGCAACAATGTCAGTACGAAAAATTCAATATTATTAGGGTGTTACAAACCTCTTCGAAGACACTGGCGAGATTATTGCCATCGGCACTTGACAAGTGCCGCTTGAACTGGAGAAGCTTGGCCTTGAGCGTCTCATCCGCGTCCGGACGAGGAATGATTGAGACAACAATGCCCTTTTCGGGCTCACGACAGCATGTTATCTGAGTCGCATAGCGAGTACAGAGACCAGCAGCGCGAGGGAAAGAGAACCCCGTCAAACTCTCCAGAACAGAACTCTTTCCGGATGACTGGTCTCCAACGACGACAAGCTATCAAAGCATCAGCAATCTGTAGAGTGATGTACTCCCCTGACTTACCTGGGGCAACGGGATGATGGCGCCGACGTTCAGCTCCCTCAGCTTATCGATCTTAACCAACGTGGCCTGGTTTCCCAAACCAGTCCCACCGGGTAGCATGGTGGGAGTTGTGAGAGCCGGGTGATACGGGGAGGAAATCTCAATTCGGCAGACAGAAGAGAGAGAATCACGCTGATTCAAGGTGAGGAGGGAAGGTCAGCTTGGGGGACATTCCCAGTGATATATCTTAATTTATTCATGTGTGCTATTTGAAATAAAACGGCAGTCAAGTTAAGATTTACGTCAGAGAGGCCGTTTGACTTCGTGCCGAAACAGGATAGTACTGGTATGTCCGATTGCAAGTTCACAGCCCGTTGTCCTCTAATTGTGACCAGATAAACGGCGGGCGTCTGCAAATATCCAGGTCTCATTTTCCCATGCTTATGGGCATACAAACAGAATAGTCTGCACGATATCTACCTGACCACATCAAAGGGACAATCTAGCACCACTGGTACCTCTTGCGATGGCTTTCTCTTTGGGCTGGACGGATAGGACGCAGTTCCATTCGCATAGACCGTGGTGTTGATTGGGCCATCGCTTCTCTTGTTGACAATGTTACCGCTGTTGCAGACTCCCTATTGGGAAATGTCCCGCCTGCGACGTCCCTTGCAGGTTCGAGGCGGTGGAGTCTTGATTTTCAGGTCTCATTTTTGGTAAACGGGGGCCTTGGAAATTCCCGGCCGTAGAATCTCGAACATTAGTGATGACTTGCTCGAGTGGCAGAAGTTAGGCCCGGACCCCTCTATAACTTTCCATTTATGTACTCGCTAGGACTACTTAGTCTAGAGCTCTTCGAAGCCTGGCTTTTGTTAGGAGATAGTTATAAATGAATGATATCGGCGATAGTATTATCAGCCGCTTCCTATATATCAAGCAGAACCTACCCTAGTAATTGTAATGGTAATCGGAGAAGGATGAAAGCAAGTCTTGATTAATTTTGAAGAGAGAATTTGCACTTCCTTTTCTCTAACCTTTGGGACAGCATTTCAAGTAGATTGATTCTGGAATGGGTGCAGGCGTTTGCGGCGTGCAAGCTCCCGCCTTGTGGCGTGGAGCACTCCTTCTCCGATATCGGGCATTATGAGACACGTATTAACAAACACCCGCTTCTGCGCCACGCCAACCTGCCACCGCGGATGCCAACATCTTCTCCCTAACATCGAATATCAGCGCCAATAGACGCTAATCTTACCCGCTCTGGCTCGCACTATGCTCGCGTTGAAGTGACCACGAGCAAACGGAAAGTCCACCGTCTGCAAGACGCTGTTCTCTCTGGACGCCTGGCGTTGATGACTATCCGGCCCGCAGCAGTCCTGCTGAAAAACTCGGTTCAAGACTCCATTTGATCTGACAGCACATATGTACTTCGACCCCTGATCTTTGCTGTTGATTGGGCTTTGGAAGGAGCTGCCGGCAGGAACCACAAGATCTGCTTCGCAGACGGTGATGTGATGGCTGGGATCTTGATGCTGCAACATCCCGGGAAATCGTTGCCCTCCCGTCTTTCGGGTGAACTGCGGCAGCCAACTGTCAGCTGACTGACATCAACAAGCGCCTACTATTGGCGGTGATATGTCGCTGGATATTCATCTGAGACGGTCGTCCTTGTCACGCCAGCCCAATGCCTGAAGCAGCTTGTGCCCCGGGTCCAGCTCTTGGACGAGACGCGCCGCCGGGCCGTTCACGCCCTCGCATTCGATCTCGTAGTCGAGCAAATGCCCAACCCGACACGCGCCCGTCGACAATTGGGCTCTTCTTGGCCATCTTGCCGGACAGCATCGCGGCTTCGAGCTGCTGGTGATGCTGAGCCAGGGAGCGCTGCCTGTCGGCGGGGTCTCAGTGTATTAGTGCGCGTGTTTGACAGCCCAAGGAACAACTCTCACTTGACTTGGCTGTGATGACACGGCTCCTGAGCTTCCCCATCATGTGTGATGGATTCAGGGCCTGAATATGGCGTCCTTTCGTCGTCCTATTACTACACTGTGGGTTTACGCCTTGATTGCTGCGGTCTTGCGATGCGCGGACGGAATACATCCGGGACGCAGGCCTGAATGCGCTTCGTCCGCTGGTGCCTGGTGCTTTCGACCCGTACGAACCTCCGTCATTTCCGTGCTGTCCCGCAAGCCGCCGGTGGGTTGCGTCACGCCCCTTCAAACGGCCGACGGTACAAACCGAGGCATTTAAACCTGAGATTTGCAGGTTGTTACTGAAAGAATATGGCTGGGTGCTCTCGGCCGCCGTCTGGACCTCCCGTCTAACGCGTCACATCGGAACCTTGCAGATATTATCTCTCACGCCTCCCCGCCAGCTGCCAGACAAACACGCGCACACACACACCTCTTGTCCTGTCCGCAAAACTGTTTGTTATAACTTGACAGAGTGGCATACAGCATGTCAGCATCCGACGGCGGGAGATATAGATCCAGTGGCGTAGGTGCTGAATCCAGCTCGCCGGGCTCTATAACGCGAAGGATTTTGATGGTACCGCAGATCTTGAAGGTTGCCTACTTGATTGGCATGGGCTCTTGCGCTGTTGGCGACGGCAAGCCGTGCTGGTGGCGGAGGACGAGCGGGGATGAGGATGGCGGCGCAGGCCACGATAGCAAGGCGGCTGGTGGGCGAGCCCACGTCTTTGCATTGCTGGCTCGCAGGTAGGGCGACGTGGCGACCGGCGATATGAATGTGATCCCAACGGGCCAGAACCTCATGACGCATCTTGAAGACATGGGTGCTGTACATGCGCCACTCAGTCAATTAATTCGCACGTCGGGACCCACTTTAACTGGTCCAATACGAACTCCTTGCTGCGGATCCAATTGCAGCCGTTTTTATCAATAGCATTGCTGGACAGTGTTTGTCTAGCTGGGGCTAGTCCGTACTTTGCACACTCGGCCTAAGAATACATCCACCAACAATCGTGAAGTTATCAAACCTAACTGAGTGTGTTCAAGCCATCACAGTTCTTCCCCCGTCTCTGGTCAGTCGAGACCGAATCTTGACTCGCAGAGCTCGATGAGCTAGTCGCTGAAGCACAGCCGGTTCATTCTCCGCCTTCTCCTGCCGACTAAGTACCGCACTCGGTGCAAAGACAAGAGCTTGTCCCGTGTGCAGTGAAACAATCATGGAAAACACCTCCTCAATCGGGTTCTTGCCTCCGATGGTCACCGGGTTCGAAGCCTGAATCTCATCCTCTTCGTCAGCGACCGTAACTGACATCGACGAAATACCCGCCAGGTGGGTTTTCAGTGTACGCAGCCAGTCAGGGGAGGTGAAGCGATGCACAACCGTCATGGAACAGAGGTCGAGGAGTTTGGTCGAAACCGTAGGTTCTTGAGTTGAGATGAGGACGCGGACGCCTAGATGACGCTGAAGGCGGATAATCTCAAGGAGGGAGTTGGTCAAGGTCTGGCTTTCCTCGGACTCCTTTATGTACTTGTGAGCTTCATCGAGGGCAACGACGCGGCCGATGGATGACTTTTTCTCCAGGAAGAGGGAAAGGCAGATGTTGAAGAGCGAGCAGGCCAACTCCGCTGTCACGCAAGGGCAGGAGAGGTCGACGACAATAAGCTGGCCAGGCTGCAAATCAGACAGTCAGCTTAATTTGGTGGTTGTCGTGGGAAAGAGGGTCTCACCTTCGGCTGCCAGTCAATCTTCCCAATCACGCCAGCACTCTTTCCCTTGACCACACCCTTGCCCTTGATCACACCCTTGCCCTTGATCACACCCTCCTTCTTCGCAAAGAAGCTTTCAAGAGTATCTAGACGCTGGTTCAGGGGGTTCAGCTGGCCTGCAGTCAGTTCTTCCGAGGCCAGGTATTTCCTGAACTTATCGTAGCTGAAGCCGAGTCCGGTACTTTGCTGCTCTAAACGCATGTCTCGTAAGATACGGTTAACTACTTGCATGTATAGCGGTTTCGAGCTGCATTCTCCGACTGCCATAAGGTCGTTTATGCGGCGAGTATTAAGGTCGTCATCACTAAGCTTCAGAGGCTCGATCTTGACATTCGGAATGCTACTGTAGATACTCTGCAAGTTATTAGAATCATGTAAAATAAATCATAGGAAATTCAGAACAGTGGAATACCCGAATTGTACGGACGTTCGTCGGGGCACAGAGAACTCTAACTGACACCTTCTCGTGGGATGCGATGAACGCAGCCTCACATAGCAATCCGCCAGAGTCGGAGACGAAGCTGTCGTAATAGCAGACGATTCCCGTCAGGGGATAGGGCAACTTGCCAAGCTGACTGGGAATAAGGCAGTTCTCAAGGAGGCACGCAAGCGTGTTACTCTTCCCGGAGCCCTGGCTGCCGCAGATGAAGACGCTCGAGGGGCATGCGACGTTGTGGAAGAGACGAGCTTCTGCAACGCAGGATGAATCGTCCGAGATGGCAGCGCCGAAGAGGCCGAATTGAGAGGGAGGCGATCTGTCGATGAGGGGGACGGTCAGAAGAGGACTGGAAAGGACCTCGTCCTGGTGCTGCTCTTGGGCGCTCAAGGCCAGGTGGTTCATCTGTACAGCGAGATCATCCAGGGGCTTAGCCTGCGCAAGGGCACCACCGCAACCAGAGGATGTGGGCGACAGAATACCTTGTTCTGAAGACATCTTTCTGGATTTGCAGACGAAACAGCTGTGAAGAGCTGAAAATTGAGGAATAGCTGGAGTTCTAGCGTGTAAGAGCTTTTATATAGATGGGCTGTTAATATACTTCTGCTACTAGATCATTAGAACATACTAGTGACTACTGGAAGGACGTGCTTAGTTGTAGATGTAAGGTGTAACAAAGCTCGAATCTGGTAAATATTCATTGAACCAGATAACTGAAATCATTAACACAAAGGGAAGGTGGACTAAGCCTATAGGCTTCCTATAGTGTGGTTCACAATTGTA
>JFFI01000731.1:0-12709 GCA_001563125.1 Colletotrichum salicis
CCCCCCACACACACACACATGCATACGGATACACTGTTGCTGAGAGGTGGATCAAGTGGCAGGGAAGCGCAACGACTAAGAAGTGCAGGCAAGGGAGTCACGAAGGGTCAGCCAAGGCTTCCAGAGTCAATCGACAACGTGCTAGAAGATGCACGTTTGGTGTTATTCTACGCCCGCCCGTGATCTACACTACCGCCTACGTCGACGGGCTGGCTGCGTGACCCCCAAATTCCCGGCGCTCGTTTCTGGAGTTGGATCTGCTAGGTAGTACAGTTCACCCAACCATGGCCTGCCTACGCCATATGGGGTTTATACATTTGGCCGACACGACACGAGGAACCTTTCCGACAAAGGCTTTTCCAGCCTGTCGCCCTACCTATGTCATACCGGCCGCCGGAGGAAGGTCCACCAGCCGAATACAGCCCCCCGCCACCGATGAGTGAGTAGCAGGCTCGGTCTCAAGCCTCATCTTGGAGGTAGTGGCCCCCAGGCACAGGGAAGACGCGCTTGCTAGAGTGCTTGCAGTAGTGCCTCGCCTTTGAGCGCAAGAAAGCGGTAGGTAGTGATGGACGGAGAAGAGTCGGGGGGTCCTTTACCTATTTCCGGCTGTCTGTCTTGGAAGAAGTGTCTGTGACTATGTAGGATGCGAATGGTTGATATTGGGAACTAGGTGAGTGCCTAACTTACCTCCCCCCCCCTCGGCCACATGCATGGAGACGGCAAGCCATTCTTGCGGACGTCTTGACAAGCATCCGGACAATATCGCGCGCCCGCTCACCAACGGGATGCTTCTCACGCCTCTGTGCCGCAGGCAGCTCAGCCGTTCCGCTCCGTCTTCCATTTCACGGCCTGCGATCCTGACCTCGCTTCTCACACCCCGCCCAGACGCGCGAACACCCAGTCGTCATCACCATCATGTTAATCCGTCCGCCTGCCCGTATCACTCAAGCGCTTACTACACATCCCCGTCGAGACGAGTCGTGCGCGTTCAATAGGGTGATTGTCTGCTGCCTCCAGGCGAAAACGCACTGGGCTCGATGTTGCATTGTCCACCCCCGGACTGGACGGATCTGGGAGTTGTGACTCCCACCCAGCGTATTTGGACGGGCCGCCGTTGACCAGTCGGTGATCTGACGACCTGGCTCCGAGAGTTCATTACAGTCACCGTGAAACTTGCGCATCATCCATCCCGCATTCTTATTTGCCTCCCGTCGAAAAAGGAAAGGGAAGGGAAAGTTGCCCACTAGTCGATAGATTGTCAGCCATGCTTCGTTTTTGAACACATTGCGCCAGACGAAAAACGGCTATGCGCGTGGCGTCCGTCCCTGCCGACAAGGCCGTACCGCATCTATGCTCCCCTTGGATTCGCGATTCGGCCGGATAGCGGTAGACGGCACATTGCAACTTAAGCTTGCCGGGACCTGCTGGTAATAGGTAGCGGCTTTTGCGAGCGGTGAGAAGGGCATGGTGCGTCCTAGACGCATATGTCTGTCCGCCTACAGCCTTTTGATGCCAGTACTCTCGTTCGGTACATTCATCCAAGCCAGTGAGGGCCGACACTTGTCGCGCCTTTGCTCTTTGGGGACACACTTGTCTAGGTAATCGCAGGCAAACACTTCTACTAAGCCAAACGTGTCTTTCTTTCCCCAGAGGGAGACGTCAACCAGTTACCAGGCTACAGCTAACGGTAGCTTCTTGGGCTCGACTGCCGACTCACTCACTAATCCTTTTGCCCTACCCTGCCCTGCCCTTGCCCCCTCCTGCGCCGCGTCCTGCAGCTGTGGTCAGCGCCGGGCCAGGCGAGCTTTCAAGGCGCGTGATCTTGCTTGCACACACGTCAAGGCGGCACACGCAACCCACGCACTCACGCTCACTCATCGCTGGACCGACGGAGCAGGCTGGACGCACGCAGACGTAGTGGACGGGGAAGGGCGGGTTTTATTTTGGGTGTACTTGTGTCTCGTGCTTTCTGGTTGGGTGTTTTGCGGTTTGGCGTTGGCTGGGTTGGAACTTGGTGGACGGCTTGAGCCAGGCGGCCTGTGGCTGCTGCATCCATGATCACTGTCCCGTTGTCCGCCTATGGCAGAGGTGGTGTGGCATCCCACCCTCCTCCCATTATGCCACCGCCACCACCACCACTTCCTACGCCGGATCGTGCCGTTGGGCTGGGTTAACGTCCGGTCACGTTTCTGCGGTCGGACGGGCCTTGGAGGGAAGGGTGGGTGACTAACCCGTGGAGATGGTGGTCTCACCAATATCCTCACCACGGTCCATGATCTCTGCGAGACGGGCCTGGTCATACTCGAGGGTGACTAACCGCGGCGTATGCTTTCCTTCCGCGTTTCTCGGTTGGATTTATTCCGCAGAGAAGGGAGTCAGGCGTTTGCGATAAGAGGGTTTGTCCGAGTGACGCAGACATCGAGCGCGTCGGGTCGTTGTTGGCCTTGGCGACGGACACTAGCTTTTGGGGGCTCGAGCTTGTTCTCGATCATGGCATTTTTCTGCAGAGTGTCATGGAGTGCAAGAGGGTAGAGTACAGGCCGCTTGCTTGCCCCTGCCTTGCCGTAGAATAGAGCAGAAGCAGAAGCGGATCTACTGCAATGCACTGTCTGGAGATCTATTGTAGGAGCTCATTGATGTCTTGACCTCAGTGACGTGTAGACTTTAGAACGGATGGCTCGCCTGCAATCTGTCTACCTCGGTCTTTTGCACACTCTTTACTCTAAACATTTTGTACTTGGTTTTCGGAAGTTGAAGTTCCCCATTCGTCGTACTTGATATGTTCCGCTCCAAGTTTTCCTGTTGACACGGACCTAAAACCCGTTGAGTCGTTGATGCCGTAAGACGAGAGAGGAGATGGTAAGAGAAATGTGAGGCATGAGCAATGAGCAAAGTGATGTCATGTTCTCAGGGGACAAACGAACTCACGGACGAGAGAATGGACAAGGCTACGATAAGCTTTTTCGAAACCTTGTTTGATGTCACTGGCTTACTTGGTCGGTCGTTGAGTGTGAGAGGTGAGATATAGGGTGGTTGGTGTGTCGTTTAGGCCCGTCTTTGCTGTGGTTTTCGCTTTGGTGCATATATGTATGCCCTTTCTTCGGACGGTTCCCTGTGAGTCTGTGGTTGTGTATGTGGTAAGCATTTTATTTTATTTTCGGGCTGTTGAGTCATATGGGCCTGGGTGGTTAGATGTGGCTTTGACGTGATGCTGGGAGGTTTTCTTGAATGTCTGTGGTGACGGCCCGAGTCGTCGCCGCCGCCGCCGCCATCGCCCTGTCCTGTTGGAGACGACCCAGAGATGTGGTATGTATCGTGGAAAAAGCTTGATGAAGCTATGGGCAAGTCGTCGGAGAAATTGATTTGGCGATGAGGATTGGAAGGATGTGAAGAAGGGGTTTAGCAAGGGACTTTGAGGCGCACGGAAGGTTTGGGTTTTCATGACGTCTGTGGGTTTGAGTGTTGAGAGCAAATGGATTTGATCTTGTCTTTTGTGTTTTGCATGTGAGAGGGCCTGAGAGAGGTTGCTTGGAAGGATGTTTGAGGGGTGATGTAGCCACAATCTTCGAGTTTGTTTTGCTTTTGAGGGGTCGCCCGTCTCGGTTGGAAATCGACGGGTCTTGATCTGCTTCTGGGTATGCTTTGGAAGACGTCCTGGATACCTTGCGATCTTTCAGTGTCACGTAGATTCAAGCCTTGAGTTGCGAGTTTTCCTGATGCCTGTCCTTGATGTTTGACTCAGGATGTCATGATGATGGGCCACGGTCCTTCACACCAGGTCGATGTATGCCCGGCCTTGTTTTCCTTCTTGCTGGGAAGCAAGCATCTAGAAGTCAACTCAACCAAAAAGGACGAGGTTCAAAGAAACCAGGGAGCTATTCTTACCTGTTGAGGAAGGACTATATGTGACACTCAAGAAAAGGCAAGAGGTCCCAATGGGTGACCGATTGCTCCTGCGTTATCTCAACCCAAGTCATCCCGATGAGTATATATCGAAGCCCAAAGTATCTAATCTCTTCCTAACGAACAAGTCAAACTGCGGGAATGAGTCCGATCCGTCAGCCGCCGAGAATCAAGTCAATGTCCTGCTCAGTTGGTGGTGATGGTGCTAAAGTTGGCAGTCGATCGGTCTCCTGTTTTTGAACCCGTCAACCTCTGGATCTCTAAATAGCTAGGAGTCGTGAGTTCTATCTCGCGGTACCCGTTCGTGCTTATACCGTATTCGTGAGGATGGTGCGACGAATACGGGTCGGCAGGTGAACGGGCGTTAAAGGACGTGGTGTGAAGATTGTCTTTGTAGTTTTATATGTGCTTGTAATCAATCAATATCTCAAGGGAACGATGTAACGGAAGGTCAAAGCTATCAATCCATCACACAAGAAGGGCCAGGAGAACAGCTTGTCTTGGTGAACCTTGGCTTGTTCGTTATGGACTGCTTTATATAGAGGTTCCCACCCCTTGAATTCTCTACCCTGATACTTTACCATCTTCATGCCAACTCACACTCAATGAGCGACTCAGACCCCTCTCCCCCCCCGGACCAGATCTTCACAATTCTCAACCCAGCAGCCCCCTCCAGCAACTGATACCACTGCTCCTCCGTCCTCTCCCTCGACGCAAAAACTGTCATCATAACCATATCGAGCGCTGTGACCTGCCAATCTGCGCCCCTGGCAGGTAAAACATTGTCATTGATTAGTAGTCGACTATACCCAGGCCTCATCGCAGCCTTGACCTCCCTAAGGATACTCTCGCAAACCTCGTCCGTCCAGTCGTGCAGTACAGAGTGGAGATAATACGCCCTCGCGCCCTTGACGGGTTGTTCGGTGTGGAAATCATACGGCATAAGCTCAATTTTGGGATCCAGGTTCTGGACTTGCGCCTACAAGAGAACGTGAGGGAGGTCCTGGAGAATATGCCTGCCTGGCGCAGAAGGCTGCTTTCGGCAGAACTCGTCTAGATCGTGACCGATACCGCCGCCAATGTCGACGATGAACGCCGTGTCCGGTGAGATAGTTTCTGCGCCGTTGACGAGGCGGTCGGCTACAGGATAGAAATCGGGGTCCATCCAGAGTCTCCGTCCCTGACCGTACCCTTTTATGAATTGCTGGAACTCGCCGGCGGGGTACTCTTTTCCATGGTATGCGTGAAGAAGTCTTTGTCGCAGCCGATGGCGTCTTGTAGAGGTCCTACCTCTGGTGTGATTTTCCGCCCGTTCTTCTTGAGGTAGGTGGGGAAGTTGCAAAAGGTAGGCCAGACGCCGCCGACCCTGGAGAGGCCGTTAGATACTCAAGTCTCGTATATTCGGCTGGATGATGTAAACTTACACGTAGGAGTACGCGCTACCGATGATAGGAAGGATCAGGGACTTTGAAAAGTGGTTCGTTTCGTACTCGTCAACGCCGGTCTCGCGCAGGTATCCGGTAGACGCGAGGTGTCGCATCGAACGTGCCAGAAGATCTTTGTCAAAGTCGAGTTCTGCCGCGAGCTGAGCTACGGTCTTGGGCCCTGGGTTCCGAGCCATGAAGTCGAAGAGACCCGACTCAACTCCAGAAGCGATGGCGCACCCAGTGGCAGGCTATGTATCATATACCGAATCAGCAAGATGTCTAGTGACAATCTGGTTGGCCGTTTATTACCTGTGCCCACAAGTGCTTTATCATGGTCTCTCTAGGCGTCTCCAGAGCCTGAACCAGTAGAAGAGCCTGTTTCAAGAGATCGAGGCGGTTCTGATCATTGTCGAGAGAGAGAGAGAGAGAGAGAGAGGGAGGCGCCCAGTGTGCCGATGTTGTTCAATAGTGTCGCCACTTCTTTTGGGTTGCTGGGCTGAGCTGCCATGGGGACGAGGTTTTGGGACTGAGCCCATTGTAGGTAATCAATAGGATAGACGATGGGTGGTCCTGACGTTGAGTAGGATAGGTGAAAGAAAAGCTGTCCCCAATGCTGACCGCACGTACGTTGGGAAATGATGTTAATGACATGGGGCATCGAACAGTGGTGCCAGACATCGTCGAGCATATTTGTATGCTTTTCTTTGCATAGAGCCACAACTTCTTCATGTTAACGCTTGATGAAGGTCCCATGTTCGATGAACGGTCTCTCATGATCGCCAAGATTCAAACACGGAAGCTCCCATCTGTTCTATACGCCCACATGCAAGGTTCTGCTGCAGCTCTGGCCCAACAGAGCTGTTGGTTCTGCATCGTTGCAACAGATCCATGCCCAATAGTCTTTTGTGGGGTGAAGTATCCCGGAATCATCCCCGCCATACCGGGTCAGGTTCATTCGCTTCACGTGTCTGGGCTTGGTCGAAACCAGGAGGATCTTGTTGGTCCAACAGAGGATGAATACTACTAAGTAGTATCTCGATCTTGTGGACCAGGGAACACCGATGGTTCGATTCGTCATATTTTCGCCTGGAATCCCCCTCATGGATCTGACTAGATCGGTTCGAAGTATTCAAGATGAAGAGCATTTGAATCCTGGACTGCCACATGTTGGCGAGTATCCCTGAGCTTATGTCCTAGAGCAGCAGCCATGCCGGACGTACGTATTCAAGGACGCGCCATTTCCATCGCAGATAGTGTCCATGTTTCCCCCCTTTTTCGCCCATACTTTCTAGTGTTCAATTGTTTCGATCGTCTCAGTCACGTACTCGCTACCTTTCCGCATGAAAAATGTCAAAATCAAAGTCAACAGACGCCGAAAATAAGGGCCCTTCCTCCTTGGGGATCATCATGTCAGTCACGGCTCTCAGCACCCTCTTCACTGCAGCAAGACTCTATGTCTGGGGCATAATACTCAAAAAGTTTCATTCAGATGACTACCTCATCGTGGTGTCAGTAGTGAGTTGCCACTATTCAACTTCCCTAATGTACATTGGCCGTCTGACCAGGTTCGCTAATCTCATGTAGATCTGCAGCTGGGTGAGCGTCGCGACCGCCGTGGTTGCCGTATCATATGGCATGGGCCTACACTTTGAAATATTAGTCACCCAACAAAAGTCCGGAGCCATCTTTTGGACAATAGCTGGCTTCCCAGCCGGCGTCATGTCCTTTGGTTTACCCAAAGTTGCCGTCGTTGCACTCCTGACGCGGATCCTGAACCCGAGCCCATGGCATAGGATGTTCCTCTGGGCCCTATCCCTCTTCTGCCTACTCAATCTGACGGCCAACATGATTCTGCTCTTCACACATTGCCAGCCAACACGATCACAATGGGATTTTTCCTTTATCTGGTCACTGCTTGGACAAGTGGATACTGGTCTCTTTTGCTATTTACATGGGAGGTATGAGGCTGAGCTTGCCTTGTCATTGGAGCCAGTTGAAGTAACGACATGCTGACGGATGAGGCAGCTTTTGGCGGCTTTGTGGACTTGTACCTCGCTGTATACCCAGCCTTGGTGCTGGCAAGACTCCAAATGAGCATCAAGAAAAAGGCAGCGTTGAGTGTTGCGCTAGGCATTGGGTCTATGTAAGAAGACTGTTGATACCCGTCACGAGTAGAATATGCTGACATTAAATAGCTCGTCCGTGGTTGCGATTTACAAATGCACCCGCGACCCAAGCCTCGCAAGCAACGACTTCACATGTATGTCGTGGACTTGCTTTCACTCCTGTCTGGGATCTTTGGGCTGAATGTACCTTTCAGATGATACGGCGGACTTGGTAATTTGGACAATGTGAGTAACGAACGAGCCTCTACAAGAGGGTATGAAAGTAACCTTTTCCTAAACCACGCAGAGTCGAAGGCAGCACGATGATCATAGCCGCCTGCATACCCATCCTTCAACCACTAGGCGAGCGCATCTTCGGCAAGCGCATGTTTGGGTCCGGTCCCAGCGGAGGCAGACATACCTACGAGAACTACGAAATGGGTTCCGGCGGAAGGGCAAAGTCTGAGACAGAGGTGCAGCTGCGGACATGGGGATTCAAGTCTAGAGTGGACAGACATGTCGATGGAGACAGTCTGGATGAGCTGGAATCAAAGGTCCTGGGGGCGAGAAGTTGTAGCAGCCAGGAGATGATACTGGACCAGAAAGACTTTGGTAGGAAGATTGTGAGGACGGATACTTTCAATGTGAGGACGGAGAGAAAGGGCACGTGAAGGGAGAAGAAAGGCCAATGCATTTTGCAGAGCATGCTGAGGGGCTCAATGGACCTGATGACCAGGGTCAAACCGAAGGTCCCTTTGCCCATGGCGATCAAAGCCAGGAGCCTGCCCAAGCCAGGAAGCCGAGCCTCCAGAACTGAGAGACACGGAGAACGACATTCACCACTCGAAATCAAGAAAGAGGGGTACTGAGCTCTCTGAAGGGGACTCCTAGGTCATGAAAGACATCTGACAGAATAGCAAGGTTGAGATCCTGAAGTGATTTGGACCTGAGAACAGAGAGAATTGGATCGCCCAAGCCAGCTCACTGCAAGCGAGCAACCTCATGAAGAACGCTATAGGCCTATATAAAAGGGCTATTAGACATTCAAAGGCAGTCGGCGGGAAGGATGTTAGTCATGATTGGCAACATCGGCAGACTGGTACGAGCGAGCAAGCTTCCAGCCGAGATGGTCCTCAATAGTTCCCTCCACACACAAAACCAAGACTTCTCAAGCCACTTTAATCCAACGGTCTTAGTGCCACTTCACCTCTCGTGCCGTATTCGTCCCATGCATTCACGAATACGGGACGGGTACCGAGCATTGTATGACGAGAGACCATTTGATATACCTTACTTAAGTAGGGAAGATGATTAAACGAGATAGATAGAGCAAATTAAGGATCATGAGCAGAGGCGGTACTCAAGATCGAGACGATTGTGCACAGGGCTACACTTTCTACTGGATGGCTGTGGTTGCATAACAGTTCACGCCTATGCTGCTTCTTCTATAGCTCCAGAGGCAATAGCCGCTATGTCCTAGCGACGATGAGCCTATTTAATTAACTGGCCCTGCGACTCTCATGACTTGCCCGGTAAGCAGGCATGGCACTATAGCCAGGTCAGGAAGTCAGACATCGGGTCGGCTTTCACCAGAGGCAGCTGGCAGTAGTCAGCGGGACCTCCCCATTCTTAAAAACGAGCATCTAGACAAGTAAGATCTACTAGATTAGAAGCCACCGTGTCTATCCTTTAGCTTTGCCTTCTCCGTATTCGGGCATACGATTAAACGAATACATGACGAGAAGTGAAAACGCGTTAGGACCCCTGTATTTCTTGAGGTTGCAAGCGATTGTCGAAAAGAGCTATGCGGCAACCAAGATCTAGGACTTCGCCAATGCCTGCTTGCAGGTACCGAGAGATCACGAGAATTATGCGAGGCCCAAAGGATGCCCTGTACGGGACGATAATACGAATTCGCATGATGAGTGACGTATTTATATGGCCTTGAGACCAGCCTAGCCCTCCCCTTGCCAACAAGGAAGGTGTTGAAAGAGATGCAAGAAACCAGGTAGACACAATGCAGTCCTTGCACCAAGACTCATCATCTGCATCAACCTAGAGGAATCAATGACATCCAGGAAAGTGCTCAACACCTCGGCCTGTCTCTTCTAAACCTCTCCCGAACCCGTTTTCCTACACCAAGCGATTCCAGAAGCCCCTAGCACCATCTCACACCTCACACACTCATATACAAAGAAAGACAAGATTACTTTGGAATCCTTTATGAGCCATTCATGAATCATGCTAGTCCTACATACAGCTCCAGCCTCTTTCCACACCTCCCCAGAACCAGCTCTCATCCCAGGCTTCGCCTCAAATATGCTGCCACAGTCTCTCCTCTCAACAGTGGAGAAGAAGAAAAGCAGTATTAACATCAACAGTGATAGTTTCCCACAATCTCCTAGGTAATAGTGGACCCCCCCAAAACCACTCCACCACCAAACACCCCCCCAAAAACGCCAGGCCAACAGAGAGAAACTCTCCCCGCAACAGAAAAACGACTTAAAGAGCAACTTCCATCAAGCAATCTACGCCTCTCCTTCCACTTCTCCGACTTCAAATGCCACCGCAGAATATATCAGACCGGATCTTAACCCTCTTCCCCACACCCTCACCCTCACCCTCACCAAGTCCATCCGAAGACCGCTTCACGCCCCGGGCCAACGCCAACGCCACCCTCGTGGCCTTTCTGGGAGACTCCGCATCGGAGCTCACCACCTTCGAAAGGGAAGAAGGTCCAATCGGCATCTTGCCCTGAGAACTCGACGACTCCGACTTGACCATCTTCCGAGTAGCGACAGCAGCTTCGACCTTGACCGCCTTCTTAACCGCACCAAGGTGCCGCGTATGGAACACAGCCCTCCTCTCCCTCCCGTGACCGCACACCCTCACGTTACCGCCGCAAAAGCTGCACTCGCGCTTACCCATCCGCAATTCAAAGCGGCCGTCGGGCATGGGATAGAAGCTGGGGATCGCAATCAACTCCTTCTAAGAGTGCTTGCCCTGCGGCACAATCGCCTTGTCAATCTGCAGATTACCCCGCCCCATCTTATCCTTCTCGTCGCCGAAGCGCGACTCAAACTCCCGCTGCTGGTCCTGGTGCCTCTCGAGGGATTCGCGGCATTCCGGCGGCAGAAGAGCCTTGAGGTCGTCGCCGATGGCCAGGATGCCGTTGAAGGGCTTCAGGAAATCGGGCACCTCGGCGGGTCGCTTTCCGGCGGATTGGACGCCTGCGCGCGGTATTTCGTAGACGATGTCGACGACGTTGAAGTTGCGCTGCACGGCTGAGGGGACCGTGGGGAATGCGCTGTTTGCGTCGCTTGTGTCGCCGGGAGTGACTCTCTCGACGCGAGCGCGGGTCGGCTGCGTGTTGACCGGCTTCTGCATCAGGTTGGTGTGAATATCGTAAGCGCCGTTTCGCAGTGTTGCCATGCGGATGGCGTTGAGACGACTGTTGAACTCGCTAAAGGTTTGTTAGTTCATGGCTCCATGATTGTTGAATATTGTAAAACCCACCTAGCAGCACGAGCGTGCTCCAGTTGCCAGTTCGTGTCGTTCACGTTGACCCTCTTCTTCTTGACCTCTGTCAAACCGGCAAGAGGATCCGAAGCAGCAGGTGTTTGGTTGGTATGGTACACGGCACTGGCGCCGAACCACGCAACATACTGATTCGAGTTGTACGGCTCGTTGGGGTTGAAGATGTCGGAAGGGTCCGCAATGTGTCCCTCGATGATGCCAGAGGCACGCATGTCAGCCACGCGGTAGTCGTCCACGATATTCCGACCTCCCACAATGATCCTCGCGCCGAACTCGACAAAGACGGATCGCGCCGTGACGATACCTATCGCACGGCCCTTGTATGAGTGAGGAATAATATTCCGCTCAATCATGTCCATCTTCTCGTCGTCGCTCACGATGATCTTGTACAGCTTCGGGTGCTTGTTGAAGAACAAGTAACTGTCGCGGAAACCGACGCAACGGGCGGGCTCCGTCGACAACATGTACTGCCGCTCGCCGCGATCCTTGACCGTGAACGTTCTGCAACGGTACTGGCGGCCGCCCTGGAGGTTACCGAGCTTGTCGACCTTTGTCTCGCCTTCCGCGTCTTCAGGGAGCACGCACTCATCGTCGACAATATCGACTTCTGTGCCCTCCTTGTCAATCACCTGCTTGAGCTTAGGGGGTGCCTGTCCAGGCGCAGGTCGGCGTCCGCCGCGGCCGCGCCAACCTCCACGACCTCTACGTCGCGGAGTGTCGGCTTCGGATGCGGGCACGGTGATCATGTTGTCCCAGCCCGGTGGCTTGTTCTTCGGGGGCCGTCCTAGTCGTTTGCGACGCACCACAGGCTCCGTCGGGGGAGTAGGTTCTTTGGCTGATGGTTCGGATTCCTCTCCCTCGTCGTTTGCTTGCTCTTCCTCTTCCTCTTCTCCGTCTTCATCGGCAGCTTCCTCTTCCTCGCCTGACTCGTTTGCCTTTTCCTCTTCTTCCTCCTCATCCTCTTCGTCTTCTTCGGGTTGCGCCTCGTGCTCGGGCTCGGACTCGACAGCTTCGGGGACGGGCTCGTCATCGTCGATACCCTCAAAGGCCCTGGGCGTGCTTTCTAACATCAGAGTGCAGTCAGCAAACAGCTTCCGCTCGTGGTTTCTCCCAAGGATTATTGCTGTGACAGCGACTTGTTCGAGGGGTAGCTGTCATGAATGGAGGGGTACGCGAAGCGAGGAGGAAACCATTGAGGCGCCGTGCGCTCGCATTCCATATCTAAACCAGCTCTCAAAAGTAGACTCCGAGTAGAATAGACATCTCCGAAGTGTTACAGACCATCCACGCATTCAAATCATGGACCATGCAGCTCTGAAAGTTGCGACCGAATGTGAATACTTTGGGAAAGAGCTGTACTTACGCAGCGCAGCAGAGGCGCGCTTGGCGGCAGCCCTGCCCGACCGAGAACGACGTCCGGACATTGTGAAGTGCACACGTGGACACGAGGCGGTTGGTGGAGTTGAGATGGGGAATTCGTGGGCGCAATTCGCAGGTCTGGTGAAGTGCAAGCAAGGCTGAATGAATGTCAATCGACGCTGGTTGATGGAGTCGCGACGCGAGGCAAGGCTCAGGTTTCCCTGTGGTGGGAAAAAGTTATTGGGGGGACAGCTGGCTTTTGATTGGCTGTCAGCCTGGGTGCACATAACACTTTACACGGCCTTCACACACTGTACTTAAGCTCACCAAGGTACCTTGCGAAATGCTTCAACACACCTTGCTGTGCCTTTAATGTAC
>JFFI01000734.1:7706-42751 GCA_001563125.1 Colletotrichum salicis
AAAGAAAACAGCTCATTTGATGAATCATGTGTGATCGAAGATGGCATCTTAGGCGATTGCTGTGTTGGGTATCTCGGCAACTATTCCCGAGCTAGGCACACTCCTCCGATCGGCGAGAGTTGCCGGGTGTCCGCCTCGCAACTCTGCTCATTCATCATCACCGGACTCACTCATCAATAGCTTGCTACCATCTACAGTCATTATTAGCTGCGTTACCATCAATTAGTTCACATCTCAATATCTTGACATCGTATCTAATTTGGCATATCGGTGCGTGTGTCACTTGTCACCATGACGCTCTCACTCCCAAAGATCGGGATCCTCTCCATCGGAGACATGGGGATGGGCATCGCCAAATTACTCGTCTCGAAAGGCTTCTCGGTCGCCACAAACGGTCAAGGTAGGAGGTGAGGACAAACCCAATCTCAATCCGAGACGAACATACCTTACTTACTCAATGACAGCCCGGCAACAATCGCCAGGGCCCGCAGCGCCAACGTAGAGGTCCTGAGCTCCGACGTTCATCTTGTTGAATCCCGACCCTACATCCTCTCGGTCGCACCACCAAGAGATGCACTCAGCATCGCCCGGCGCATCATCGACGCAACAGCAGCGATAAAACTGGAGAAGCCGCTCTACTTCACCGACCTCAATGCCGTCTCGCCAGCCACCTGCGAGCAAATGAGCCAAATGTTTAAAGAGGCCAACAGTCCCGTCCGCTTCGTCGATGCGTGCATCATCGGCGGGCCGCCGAAGCTCAAGCCCAACAGCGGTAACAACCCGTCAGCTGCGGATCAATGGTATAACCCTAGCATGCCGGCATCCGGGGAGTATCCCCTGAGCGAAGCATGTCCCGAGCTTGCAGAGGCATTGAACATGCGCCACATGTCCCCCGAAGTCGGCGCTGCCAGCGGGTTGAAGATGTGCTTCGCGACCACGACCAAGGGCTTCATGGGTTTGGCAATCCAGGCCTTCACGACAGCGTCCAAGCTTGGTGTTGTCGACGAGCTGCGCAAGGAGATGAGCGAGGCCGCGCCGGGTTTGCTCGATTTTGCCGAGAAGTCGGTACCGCTTGTGCCACCCAAGTCGTACCGGTGGGTGCGGGAGATGGAGGAGATCTCAGATACACACCGCGCTGAGGGCGGCTTTCGGAGCGGCAATGATGTGTTTCTCGGCATGGCGGATTTGTATCAGGCCATGGCGGATGATCCCGTCTTGGGCGCCGAGAAGGTTGGGGAGAGGAAACGGGGGACGACGATCGACGATCTGGCTGCTGCGCTGGGGGGACGGCTTGGCCGGCAAGAAGACAGATAGGTCTGATTGAAGCTTAGTGTAGAGATTAATGGATGATCATCCGAGCCAAACTCCGCAAGGAGACGTCGGTGATGTGTTTGTACGCCTTGTCTTGGTTCTACGGGCCGCTGGTTTCGGTCTCACAGGTTGATTACCCCGCGATGCAAGCACGGCGCTAAATCGCTAGGTCTCAGTTATCAACGACCTGAAATACTCATCAATGTCAGCGCCCTCACTCCTGGAAACCTCTCTCTTTCCCATCATCCTTCCATTAGTACTGCTGATTGCGAAGTTACTCATTCAATCCCCTTCTTGCGCGACCACATCACAGGCAACACTAATCAACAATGAGGCTCGAGCTCGGAGACTCAGCAAGCAATGGCTTCACAGCCGGGCCCAGCTCATCCTCAAGGGCATGGGATCGCGACGTCAACCTCCCGCCCGAAGACCCGAGCTTGCGTCTCTGCTCCAGACACCGCGTCATGGATCTCAAACAGTCCGATTTTGCAGCTAGGCCTCAAGAGCAGGCGCTGCCGCCCGACTGGCACTTTGGAACTCTATCAGACGTTATCAAGCGCAGCGATTACTGCGGGTTCTGCAAGATGATTGCTTCGTCGGTCTCTACGGACAACTACAAAGACGACGTAGAGGTCTTGGGCTGCTGGGTTCCGGATGTGACCTTCGAGGAAACCGATAGCAAGGGCACAGGGAAGACTACGATGAACACGCTGAGGTTACGTATTGCTCCGGAGATGGTAGGGTGGGAGGACGCGTTTGCCCCGTTCGACGTCGTTCCACTGGCCGAGAATTGCGAAAATGATATGTTTAAAGGAAGACTCATCGATGCGAAGTCGATTAACGGCGACCTCTTGAAGTCATGGCTGCAGACTTGCGAACAGAAACACCACCTCGTTTGCTGGCGCAAAGACGAGCATGCCACCGGCCCCATTGACCCATTCATCCGACTTTTAGATCTCAAGGACAACTGCCTCGTCAAAACGTCCGAGCTCCCGGACTTCGTTGCTCTGAGCTACGTCTGGGGCCGCGGGGCTGTGAATTTCAAACTCACTACTAGCAATCTTGACGAACTCTTCACGCCCGGTGGACTGAGCAATAACTTTGACAAGTTGCCCAAGACGATTCGAGACTCCATCAAGCTGACGACCCTTCTTGGTCACAGATACTTGTGGATTGACTCACTTTGCAATATTCAGGAGGGCGACGATGAGGACAAGAATGTCCAACTTAATCTGATGGACGTCATATATCGCAGAGCTTCTTTCACAATCGTTTCCGCCAACGGTGAAGATGCGAATGCCCGACTATCTGGCATCAACGGGGTCGAGAGGAACAAAAAGCAGCACACCGCCGAGTATTCGCCAGAGCTCACCTTACTCTCCCTCGTTTCCGATTTCGAGGATGGCGTTGAGAAGATTAACTGGAACACACGCGGTTGGACCTACCAGGAACGACTCCTCTCGCGCAGGCTCGTCTTTTTCGCGGATAACACAGTCTACTTCCAGTGCGGCCAGATGACCTGCAGCGAAGACTTCAACATGCTTCGCGACGACGTCACTCAGAGCGCCTCGCAGCAAAATATCATTTTATCTCGCGGGGAGGCACCTCCGACTCTGACCCAGCGGTACCAGTATCGCCTAGGCATCTCGCCCGAATCCTACTATCGCATGGTCACGGAGTACACATCACGAGAGATGAGTCACACAGACGACCGAGTCAATGGTTTCAAGGGTATCTTGAACGTCATTGAAAAGGTGCCCGAATACAAAGACGTCTTTGTCTGGGGTACTTGGGCAAAGGATCTGCTCGCCTTTTCTCTGTTATGGCAGCCGCGACAGGAACTCAGCAGGGTAGTCAAGTACAAATCTGACCCGCCACACATTCTCTATCCGTCATGGTCGTGGGCTGGCTGGACGGGGGCCGTACGATTTGACGACCTCGACGATTGGAACGGCCTACCTGCGCTCGAGAGTCCGTTCGATCGGGTGCGTCCAGCGGGCTGGGCCGTCTCGGTTGAGCTCAACAAAGACGAGAAACCAGAACAGCACGACTTCCACCTACGACTACGAACGAGCGTCGGAAAATTCAGACTTACTCTCCACGACAGGAGTGGAGCCCTGAAGCCGCCCTCGTTACCGGATGTCAAGGAGCCGCACCCTCTTCGCTTCGGTATCACGCACTCCGCACTTCCGAAAGATGGAGGCGATGACGAGTGGCTTGGGTCTATTCTGATGCCAAAGGGTTACCGACAGAAGGGTAAACTAGGGGACTCCTATGAGTTTGTTGTTCTCTCAGAAGCATACGGCTTCTCGGGAGAGGAGCTCTCGAGACATGCCGGCCAGAAACCTTGGGAGGCTGTCAACGTGATGTTGATCAACCGCAGAGACGTGGATGGAGAAGATGCAAAGGCTGTTTCGGTTGTTCGACGAGCTGGTGTAGGCAGGATGTTGAAGTCGGCATGGGATGAGATTTCTACGGAGCTGGAGGAGATCTTAGTCGAGTAAAAAGTCCTACCCACGCAAGGCATGAAGCTGACTTCCGAAGAACGTGCCATGTAGTAACTTTCGACAGCCCGAACTTACTGTGAATGCCAATGCCAAGAAGAGCAATGAATGGTTCTAGTTGTCACCAAGCCAACGAATGGAAAGGTGTCCAGAGACGGTGAGCAAAGGTAGTAGTTGAATTGAGTAAAGTTCAAAGTCAATTGAGATTTGTTAAAGCATATACAGTGAATGTAATCTGAGAGCAGCATGAGCTTTTCTGGTTGCCAAATTTCCCCCTGACCCAGACCATGATGATGGAGAGAAGCAAAACCGAGTGTTTGGAAGGCCGAAGCCCAAGCAACTTCGGCGTGGGGTTTCGAAAGGAGTCTCGACGACAGACCTCAGCCCTCGTCGGGACCCCTCTCGTCTCCCTCTTAGTGACCGTGGCCTCCATAGCCACCACCGTAGCCGCCTCCCTTTCCGCCACCGTATCCTCCACCACCGTAGCCTCCGCCGCACTTTCCGCCCTTGCAGTTGCCGTATCCTCCGTATCCGCCGCCGTCTCCGTAGCCACCACCTCCGTGACCACCATACCCGCCGCCACCGTATCCGCCACCGCCGTATCCACCACCCTTTCCGCCGCCGTATCCTCCATATCCACCGCCGCCGCCCTTGTTGTTAAGGATATCAACTCCACCCTCCTTGTTCTTATCTTCGCCGGGGAGACCGGCCTCATCTCGCTTGCCGAGATCGTTGTCTTTCTGGTCGCTTTTTGTCTCGTCGGAGCCCTGGATGCCGTGGCCTCCTTTGCCGCCGCCGTGACCGTAGCCACCGCCTCCCCTGCCACCACTGTAGCTGCCGGAGTCACCGTAGTCGCAGCCCTTATCTCTGCCACCGCCCTTGCCCCGCTTGCATTTGCTGTTATTATGGTATTGGTCTTGGTTGTTTTGTTTCTTGTCATCGCGTGCTTCGAGTTCGTTTGGTTCATCACGAGCAGCGATGGCTTCGCTTAGAGACTGAGATTTGCCACATTAGCGCTGTAATTCTTCGATAGCTTAGAAGGAGTCTTACCGGCATATCTACATTAGGCTGTTATTGTCGGAAGATTGTCAGCATGAAGCCCAGAGCAAACCTGAGATGGCGATGGTTTCGCCTGTCTAGGAGTCACTTACAGCTGCCTCAGGGGCACGCTACTACAATGTCAAAACCTCTTCAAGCGAACAGATCTGAAAGAAGAGTAAGGACTTACTTCAACAATGTCACCTGACTCAAAGCCTGGCTCAGCGATAGGCTGGGCTACAGGTGCAGCAACAGCAGCAATGGCGTAGAAAGCCATGCCAATAGTGGCGGTTTGGCTGAACGACGGCATATGCATTATGGCAGATTTAAGAGTTGAAAAGAAAGGTTGAAAGTTGAGATATTGAAGCGACACTTGAGTCAATCCAAGAAAGGTGAGGATGTGATGAAGAAGGAAACAAGACGGTAGACTAGGAAATACAGCTTCGTACTTATACTCGAGACTGCACAAATTTCCAACCCTGTAGAATAGGAACGAACATCCGCAGTCGTATTCTGACCATAGTCATCCGCGGCTGAGTCTTCCACAACTGATTCAATTTCGGGAATAAGTTGTACCTTGTGAGTTGCCAGCTTGAATACGGCAACGCGATATCTGCACGACAACGCGAGGTGTGGTGATAGTCCAGTCAGCCGCTGACTACCCAAAGCATATAACTTTCCAAGGCCACACATGGAAGGGAGCTATGATCTACGAAGGCTTATATCACGCAAGTCAAAAGTCTGAGTAAGGTATCCGAAAAATAGAGTTATCTGCATGCATGGCCAAGCAGAGCCGCCCACCAACTTTCAATCATCCGATCTCAGGAGGAACATTCGGATGTGAGGGGGAAACGAGTTCTTCTCCACGTTTTGCAGTCGCTGTTCACCTTGGGGTGAGACACCCGTGGATCCAGTTCTCATTTAGACGAACAGTGGTGCAAGAACCGTACGTAGGATTTGCAACAGTGCATTTTGACAGCTTGGTTGACAGCGCTTCATAGAGCAAACTTCCTAGGATACATCGGGGGGGTTTCGTATCCAATTGAAGCTTGCTTGGAGCTTTCTTGAAGCAATCGAGAGGAATGAACGTCTCGTACGTCCGATACTGTGGGGAGCCAAACAAGCTCATGAATACGCGAGCTGTGCCCCGTATTCAAAAAGAGGCTTCGGTTTGCTCAAGGGGTCTTTAGATAGGTTAGGCCCCTCATGATCAACCGCATACGACCCATATTTTCATGTTCCGAAAGCTAAAGCTCGTTTTCATGCCGATTAATAAGGTCTAGATGCGGAGTCCGTTGCTTGTTTGCAGGTGGAAAGAGAGGCCGAAGTTGACAAAGAGAGAGAATCAACATTTGCCGTCAGCTTCGCCCTCCAGCAGCTTCGTAAGCCGTACGCTTGCCGGTCTCGACGCCGGAAGAAGCATGGGTAAGGGTCAACAGTCCGGCTTTTAGCTAAGGTAACCTTAGCGCAAGAACGCCTGCATCGTGGCTGCTTCGCACCTCTAGACCCGGACATCAGGGCACATAGTCCATGACCATGCCAGTGGGGCTTAGTCACAACATTTGAGGTAGGCGGCATAACCGGGATGGACTCTCTCGTTCAGCATCAGCAGAGTGGCTTCTCTCAACGTACGTTATGATTCCACACTGGTTGTTTCATATCCCGAAGCTCAACCAGTGGCCGCGTAAACTACTTACGTCCCGATTGAGTTGGCTCGGACCTCCGAACTGCTCAGCGAAATGTCACCGAGCCCCTCCACACCTATGAACAAAAGGCAAGAACGACAACTTTGAGTTGACTTGGCAGACGTCAATATCATGATCAGCACTACCCGAAAGACTCTTGCTATTAACCGGCAACTTCGGTTGACCACAAGGGCCTGCAACAATCCGATACCACGTAGGAGAGGACTCTCGACACCGTATTTGAAGCCCATGTGCTTTGGGGCAAAGTACTAAAGAGAGGACGCGAAACCGAGCTGCAAATGGCGGCACCGGGGAAGAAAGAAGGCCGTGATCAACGCAGCCACATTGCGACTGATTGGTATAGTGGATGTTCCAGATTGGGCACATGTCGACGGTCTGCCGGGGTCCAAGGAGTTACTTGTTGCCAAACTTCCACGCAGGAGCTCTCCGGTTCTCGTGCTCGCACAGCCTTAGCAACCCACACGAGTTCTAGACCTCGATAGTTCACGTCGAGTTCGTGATACTCTGGTCATCTCGTTCGGCTGGTGTGTAGTTTGCAGCTCAGGATTCAAGCACGTGAGCACGCCACCGGGGAAAACTTTCGAGATCCCACCGGAGAGAGTTTTCTAGCCGTTTCATGCGAGACTTCATCTGTTGATGCATTCGTCTAGTCATCAGAAAAGTCTCATTATGCTGAGTGTCGATGTGTCAGCAGAACTGCTGGAAGTTTAACTCCGCCTTGCAATAGCACATAGCAATGCCTCGGGCATGACATGAACATGACTGAGGAACTACTCAGCACGGACCAGATGCTGAATCCCAAAGGTTGAGACTTCACCCAAATTGTCTCCGAGGATGGCAGTTTGAGTTTATCCGATAATATCACTTACACGTCGTCCAAGATGCTGGGAGACAGCGGTTGGTAGTTGAGTGGTGTGGATGGACAGTGACTTTTTCCGACGTATCCTCATCGACACCCTCTATGCTGCCTAGATTATCGCGGATTCAATCAATGGATGACAATGGATCAAAAGCACTGGTTCTTTTGCAAGAAGATTGCACTTCAATCAGGCAAGTTTCACACGTGTTATAGTGCTGTAATCAATCTGCAATATAAACTACCTTGCTTTTGGTAATTCCCAGGAAATAATCATCCGTTCCAGTAAGCTAATATTATCATGACAGAATTCGATTTAGTTTGGCCACATTGTAGACTAGATTTCAAGCCAACAAAGAGCAATACATCCGGGTGGAATTTCTTGTTTTCCGGCACCTGGCTTGAACCACAATTCGCCAATGCTGGAGGTGATGGTGTGAGCGTAAGGCACTTATGTGCTTATGTGGTGTTCACCAAATCTTCAATGAGCTGGCATCCTGTGAATTCTACTTTTCTCAGATCAAGCTTCATTAGGGTTTACCCCCTGGGCTTTGAATTCGCTTTTGAGGCTTATCAGCTGACCAGTCAGTCCTCTCTAACTGTCACTTGTAGACTCGGCCTGGACCGGTCTCTGGGACTTTGACCGTGTCTACCGCAGCTGTCGTGAAGGCACACTTCCCAACACCCCCAGTCATATTTAGAACTCCCCACTGGACAGGAAGTAAATAGCCACCATCCCGGTCTCTTTCCAGAACGTGGCAAGCAGCACTAATTGCCAGACTATTGGTCGACACCATTGGCATTGTACCATCGTAGCGCTGCAGCCCCATACCGATGATGATGACAACGAGAAGAAGCCCCGCAAGCAATGCTAAACTCAGGTCAAAAATACAGACACAAAGTAGGGCCAGAGTATGCAGACTTACTGACAAACACAGCTATAGGACTATAGCCACATGTTGAGAAAGAGTGTATATCATCGTCACTGCCGTCTGTGGATATGGCTCGAATTCGCGCCAAGAAAAGACTCTGTGATACCAGCCAGTGCATGATACCTGAGCTAGCATAGAGGGGAATACCATATCTTAGGGGCAAAGAGATGAAGTAACTTGATCGCTGAATCCCGATCGGTTCAGAAACTCTCAGTGGCTTCCGGTTATCTGGATCCCACATGCGACTGAATTCCCTTTGGACTAGGAATGTGCTCAGCATGGTGTTGTAGACAATGTAGAGAACCGAGAGGACGAGCTGAGGCAGGTTGGCCAGAAGCACATTGGCTATCAAACCTCCCGGATCCGTACGCGGCATGTTAATGACTAAGTAGGTGTAGGGAGTCAAGGCACCAAAGCCTAGCTTCAACAGTTGTGGTATTTTGACGCCGAAGCCTCGTTGTCTTAGGCTTACAAACGACATCGTAAGAAGAACAGCAGCGATTATGATTACGAGAAGACACCTAGTGGTAAATCAGTAAAACCAGACAGATTGCAATAAACCAAGAATAGCGTTCCTACATGGCTAACATGACGATCCAACGTCTAAGGCTTGCGGCAGATCTCCACTGCTTTGATTTCCTTTCAAACCTGCGTGGCTGGGTAACTTCTTGGAATATAGCAGGAGAAGATCGAACAAAACGGTTCTTTGGTGTCCGAGTAGTCAAGAAGTCGTATTTCGTTGCAAGTCCCATATCGACAGTTTGCTCGCATGGCTCCCTCATGAAGGAAGCGATAGCATCGCCCAATGTGTATAAGACTTCTTTTTCTTGGTCCTGCCTCTTCGGATTCTGCCACCTCCTTAAAGCCCATATTGAGAGCATAATGGAAGCTTTAATCGTGTTCATGATGCAGATAGTGAACATGATAGGAGGCGAATATTCAAACCGACAATTCGCGCTGAGGCCTTCTGGCGGCTGCACAATACACCGTGACACCTCGTAATACGGAGGCCCAAGAAACCATTTGGTCACGGGCTTTGGAGGTGATAAAGCCGCAAAGTGACCAGTACCATTGCCCAGAGCCCACATGTTCTTGGACCAATCGTCTAAACGAGGAACAATGGAAACGTACATGAGCAGACTGTCCTCCGGTGGATTTTGCAAAGATTCATTCTTGACTAGAATGATCGCGTTTCCTTGTGGATTGAAGTAGTCATCATACAAGTCGAAGCATGCTGATACGTTGCGTTCTTCGTAGATAGATGCATTGCGCTGTATCCCACGTACTACTTCTTCGTAATCCAGATTCAAGGGGTTGACTCGCGTGTCTTCCCAGCCGTAGTCGCCGGCTCGGTTGGTTTCTGCTGTCTTCAAACTCCATGCGGCATTGTTTAAGAATGAATCTTTGACAACGACGACTGTGTAATTATGAGATGACAGTGACTGGAACACAGCTGAGTTGTATCTCAAAGGTGCAGGTGTGAGTAAACGAGCAAACATCTTAAAGGAAGCGAATCATTCTTACATGAGATGAATAGGAATAGAGGTGAGCGCAAGTAAGGCCCACGAAAATCGCCTCCACATACTAAGATATTTCAAGTTTCGGAGGCTAGGGATGCCAATGTCCAGCCACTTGTGCTTCGCGTGAGCAGCATTCACGTTCTCGCGGGTCGGCGCAGCCTGTAGTTGCATGCAATAATTTGAAGCTGACAGCATACCGGTTCCCAAAAGATTGATGAGCAAATGCAACCACTGGTCCAGCGTCTTCACGGTCGAGCAATCGCCTTCGTATATCAGCCCGACACCATTTCGGCTTCCGTAGCTTTTGACAGCAAAAATGGTCACACCGAGATTCGTCATTAAAATGAAGCCGATGATTCCGATCTGGACCATGAGGGCACGGCTTCTCCGCGAAAACCATATGCGCCAGCTACTGTGTTCGTCGCTTTTTATCTGTGGAAACCATCCTGACAAGGTGGTCTTGTCGGCAAACTGCTGTGCTTGAAAACTTTCAGCTCTTTGCTCTGAGACTACGGGATTGGCATTGGTGCGGTCATTATCATCGGCGGGTTGATTCGGAGGTGTTTCGGACAACGCTGCGGTCGTCGAAGGTGACTCGGTCGGTGTTTCTCTTTGATCGTCGGGCACAGCGGTTGGTTGCGCAACTGGCGCGATACTGCGAAAGATTAGGTTAGCTAAAGATACGGTTATCGGTAAGGGGTGAAATGATTGCGCACCGTTCTGAATCTGTATTGGATCCAGCCATCATCGTTCTGTTATTTTGAAGGATTGCTCATCCTTTCCACACCGCTTCGAAGTCTACATGACAGCAGATTCGACAAGATGTCGAAGGGAAAATGGGACAGTAGCAGGCTGGCGGGCGAGAGTAGGACGTAAGGCTCCCATCGTCTTTTGATCAGGCTCTATCTTTAGATACCATGTTCTCAGCTGCCAAATCCAGCTCCCAATTCAGGGTCACGTCTTATGCCGTGGTCCGAGACCTGCATTTGTGGCTTCAGTTCATTGGCTGAGTTGTTGGCCGGTGGCTGCAATGTATCGCGGGAAACTAATTGGTAGCCTGATTTGGAACCGATACCGCGATGGGTCTTTGATTAAGGCGGCCGCGATTGGCGTTGGTTAAAGCGCATGTGCCTATCGACGGACACTGAACCCGCTGCAAATGTCTATCATTTTAAATTGTAGGCGTTTTGATAATCCAGCATCTTCCATCTTATTCATTTCGCAGGGCAACTCGTCATCGACGATGATACGCGGTACCTTGGTGAAAAGGCGAGGAGGCTAAGATTGAAGTCTACGAAAATGTAGCTTATTTACACCTTGCTGAGGACTCCAGAGTCAAGCGCCAAAATAGCATCAACCGTTTATTGGTCCTGGGTATTCCACATGGAAAGCTCTAGATATGGATAATAGCCTCTATTCAAGAGCGGTTCCAATCTCTACGCTTCCTGCAATGGTCTCTTGCCATAGATCACCCATCTGGTCATTGTTAACGTCATGTGCTTTCGCAAGGAGCTAGTTGAAGTTCAAGTTTGCGAGAAAGAGAAGGTAAAAAGACATATTGAGTCTAGAAGAAGAGGCTGTAACTCACAACGGGCAGTAATGATGGATGCTCGGGTCTTTCAGATCTTTTCTAACTTGAGCTAGGAAAGCTTGCACCTCTGCATTGCTCCAGTCGAGCGCCCTGGTTAGTGCTGCCATCGTCCAGGCTTCGAGGCCCTCGGTTGCATTCTCAAGAGCCCACTCCCCAAGCTCTTTGTAATGCGGATCTTTTGCCCACGGGCCAATGGGCCACTTGAACGGAACAATAGTCACATCGACGAACCCAGCTTCTTCGAGAATAGGAACAAGACTCGGGACGTGGACGAATGGACGACCGAGGATCTTGCAGCATTCGTCCAGCTTGTCTGCCCACTGCCAGGATGCGTGATCAGGAGTCAAGGATCCATCGTCTGACTGGGTTCGCGCATGACCTTCGAAGAGTTCGATATAACCACCGGGAGTAAGGCCACTGGAAAAGATTAGTCCACGGTACAATGGCCGAAAGAAGGACGCGTACTTGTATGCTTGCTTGAAGAATCCGTGCCAGTCAGAGACACTGGAAGTCATACCACGAATATGGATATAATCGAAAGGCTGAGTGAATGTCCAGGGTTGCTCAAGGTCGTCAACTTCGAATTTGAGGTTCGGCGGAACACTGAAAACATGTGAGTGGACGGAAATGATCTGAGAAAACGGCGAAAGCATACAACTGAGTCTGCACCGGAGTAAGATCGACACCTAGAACCTGCGGACCCCTTAGCTCTTAATCCTCCGAGTACCTAGCCTGGGAAAGAGACCAACCTCAGCCTCGGGGTGCTCATCGGCGAATTCAATGGCCCAGAGTCCCGTGCCTGTTCCGATGTCCAGGACGCGCTTAACGCCCGAATTCTCGTTGTTCGGGGGAGCAAGGCCCAGCTTATAATCCAATGTCAGTAGGTAGAGGTTATGCTGTAGATCTACAAATCTCGTCAATACTGAGACTACTCAAGTACTCAAACCACGAACCTAGCCTGTCATTCTCTCTCTCGTCGTTGGGGAAAAGATATTCTATTTTGGTCAGATGTTGGATAGCAAGCTGGTCCAAAAGAGGGGAGGTCGCCCACTTCCGTCTTTGTACTTGTGGTAAGTTCTCCCATTCTCTAAGCGATGCTGAAGGATCGAGCTCGATAAGCTTGTGCTTGAAGATGCCACACTCTGGAACGAGTTAGAGGATCGCGTCGTAAACCAGGTAAAACACGCCAGCGTGAAAGCTTGCTTACTGTTCCTCTATCCGAGGCATCCTCATCTGTCAACTGTGTAGCAGGGTCAGTAACTCTATCCTGACAAAGCCTGTGATATCCCTCACATTGTTGTCCTCCGCTTCGGCCTCCAGAACGGGCCCGTGGTTGGTTGCAACATGAGGGACTGTACTACTGGTAGGCTCCGGGTTGTCAACAGATGCTGATGGGGTAGCGGCTACACCGCTTTCCTCAGCTCTAGCCGATTTCTGACCGTCAGTCATGACGTATGGAAGTTGAATCATGAAATCGCAAGGAATCTTTGCGGACAGCAAGAAGAACCATTGCTCATTTATGTCTGTAGGTGTCCAAGGGAACTTACCCCTCATCTTGGCCAAGCAGGATAATGCAGGTCTGTGGCACTGCGATGGTGGAGCAGCATGCTTGCTGATGATGTTGGTTCCAACAAGCATGAGTTCTGACGGGATCCGGCATATGATGGATAGCGGCAAAGTCCGACATAATAACACCAACACAGGAAGAGCAGTCTTGTCTGCACTGAGGTGTATCGAACCCGGAAATAATCCAGCCAAGCGCCCATACGATTGACTTGCAGTCCAGGCCTACTCCGTACAGACTACACAATTAAAGCAGGCATCTGTAGGCCGCTTACGGCGGAAGGTAGCTAGATTGATACATGTAAATACTTAACCGTAAGCACATCAGATGTGCAATTTCACTCCTGTCAAATTATCAATCTCGGATTATTCTGCAGCTTTCTTGCGATCATACTCCATGCAAATGATTATGAAGAATGTTCGAATCGATGATAAAGCCTAGGACAATCCGACCAATATGTGTGAAAACCCATAAAGACACTTTGAAGCATCGCTCTGTAATTGCGCTGTCAAGTGTTGGGTCACATATTGGAGCACAGTAAGCCCCTATGAGAGATGCTGTCAAACTTTTGGAAATTAAGACTTGAGGGAATTGAGATGAACCGCCAAAATTTGTAGCGTCATTTGCCCCGGTGATAGCTCAAGATACGATGAGTCACGTAATACTACATTGGACCTCAATCGTCGACATCTTTTCTTTCGTTGACACTAGACACTAGACTATTTGAGGCGTTGAGGCACCTTAATTTTAGGCTTAAATAAATCCGGAGCGGGCCGAAATTTCAGTCTCACTCTCTCGGTCACCATGCGCCTCAATTCCACGAGTGGCTGGACGCCTGTTTCACACAGACCAAGCATGGCCGATAATTTTAATTGTGAATACTTGACTTACTCACTGATTGTTGATGCCTGGTTATCAATCGCTCGTCATCCCATCATTTCTTCTCTCAGCCCCCAGTCGAGTCGCTTGAGACTTGGCCAAGAGCCCCGGCGTGCTCGTGTTCATCTCAGAGCGTCTAAAATTGAGGGCTGTGCACAACTAGTGCTTTGAACGGCGCTGCAGGACTCCGTGGATCACGTGGAGACCAAAGCGCGACTCTTTGCCCATGATTCCCTGCCCCCGAGCATCCCGTCTCACCTCATCCTTTTCTCTTCAGTCTCATCGGTGGGATTCATTACACTCATCATGGTCTCATCAGGCGGCGTCTTCCTTCTATTCGTACTACTAGCAACACAGGCATCAACGCGCGACGTTCCGAGCAATGTAAAGGACTTTTATGAGTTCGTTCGCGGGCGGAACAAGTGCCATCATGTGCTAGCAAGCGGGTTTCACAGCAGTGAGGGTGACAGCGGAGGTATGTGCTTCAGCCCCTCAACGGCCAAGGCCAAAAAAAAAAAAAAAAACTCACAGAATTCATTCACCAGGTTTTAGCTATTGCGGAGATTATCTTGATGATTACAAGATCATATATCTCCAAGGGAAAAATGGCGAGCTGGCCAACATGGACGTGGACTGCGATGGCGAACAAGCCGGAGGCGACGGACGCTGCGGCAGCTCCACTGACACTCAATCTGAGACGACGTTCCGCGACCAGCTGAGAGGTTACGGAACTGGGCGACGAGATCTTAACGCCTCGGTACATACCTATGTTGTTTTCGGTAATGAAGGTACGAAGAGCGGATGGCCTACCTTCGATCCAGAAAAGCACGGTGTCAGACCACTCAGCATAATGGCTGTAGTGTGCAATAACAAACTGGCAAGTCTACCTCACTCCACTTGTGATTCGAGTCTAATTAAACTTTGTAGCTGTACGGAATCTGGGGAGATACAAATGGTGATGATGGGCCTCAATCCATGGTTGGTGAGGCGTCAATATCACTCGCCACTGCATGCTATGGCAATAGCATCAACGGCAACTCAGGACATGATGATAACGATGTCTTGTATATTGCTTTCACGGGTGACAATGCGGTTCCTGGAGCAAGCGGGGCCAATTGGACTGCGTCAAACTATGAAGACTTCCAAAGCAGCATTGCAGACCTTGGCAATAAGCTCATTGACCGTGTCGGGAGCGGGGGCAATGGCAGGTCATTGGAAGATCACTGGATGCTCGTCTCTGCGGTCGCCTTTGGCATTATTTCGTTCCTGCTTTGAGATTAATAGAAAGGCGAGTCGAGAACTTAGTATCATTCAGTAGGCACGTTCAAGATATCCCAGCATACATGGCTAGCGAGGTGAAATGACATTTTGGGCCAATAGGCATATCTACTTCCATTGACTTATTCTAGCATCGTTCTCCTAAACAACAACAATGCACGTGTAGAATTGGCTTGAAGGATGTTGTAGCCTAAGTGAATTTTCAGCATCAGATTTGAGCCCCATGATGGCTCAAGGAGTACTAATGTATAAGCTACATCCATCCTCTTCTTTGCGAATGGAAGTCTCTTAATTACTGCTCCTGGGTGAAACTTTGCATAACATGTCAACCTGCTTAACCAACCAGTAGTTCTCATGCCTTATCCGTTCCGGTTCCAAAGGCGTGAAGTCAAAAGTCTTGACCAGGATGGGCACAAGCTTGTTGATTTCTAGCAAGCTGATGTTTTTCCCAATGCAAGTACGAGAACCTATTCCAAACTAAAGAGAAGGTCAGTCAGTCATTATTAGAACGCGTCAGATCGATTCATCTGGTATCACTCACTGGTATCCAGTTTGATTCCATGAGAGAAAGGCGTTCTTTGTCCTGGCTGAACCACCTGTCAGGGCGGTACTCATCGGCATCAGCACCAAAGATGTCCCGGTTCCGGTGTAAGACCCAGGTATTGACGCCGACAACGCACTATAATCATTGCAATCGGTTAGATATACTGGAGTGGTCTATTAAAACCGTAGTAATGGGACTTACACCCTCGGTGAAATCTCTTCCAAGAAGATTTACGCCACCTTTTGGGACCACACGAGCCAGGGGAAGGCCTGTTGCTGGATGTAGTCGGAGGGACTCTTTGATACAAGCCTGGAGATAGCTCATGGCTTGGGCATCTTTGAAAGGAATGAACTCAGGGTTTTCTAACTCTGCAAGCTTTACATCGATATCTTCGCGAAGCTGTAAAGATTATTAGAACGATCATCCGATCCAGGCGCGCAGCATACCACTCAGCTGAGTAGGGGCCAATAACATACCCTCTGAAGGACTTTCGGGTGGGACGCAAGATCATGGATGACAGCGCAAAGAGATATAGAGGTTGTATCAGAGCCAGCTCCAATGTTGGTTATACATGTCGTGAAGACGGCACTTTCTGGAAATTTTCCGGGATTGTCGTGGTGCAAACGGAAAAGCTTGGACATAAAGTCTTGTCTGTCTGGGCTCCCCTTTTCCATGTCAAACTGGCTTCTCCCTTTGTCCAGCTGTTCAGCGGTGAAGTTGACCGCGTTCATCAACTTTCCTGGAGGAAGCTTGGATAGCAACCAGGTGAGAGTTCCGTGAAGCTCGTGTTCTATCCCAACCATGGCGCAGTACTTGAGGTAAACGTGTTGACCAGCGAAGATCCCAAGTCGATCGCTTCCTGTATCCAGGCAGCCAAATCTTTGTCCAAGCTATGGAGAATATGAGGCATTTTGTGAGAAGAAGAAAGATGAGAAATCTTTGCGCAGAGACTTACCGTAATTTGACTGATGACATCAAATGCATAACATTGCATCCAAAATTGAAGGTCGATGGGATTTTGAGTCTTACTCAAGTCTTCAAGTCGCTTCACATAAACCCTTAAGCAGTCTTCGACATCGGACTCCATTGCTCTAAGGGAGGTGACAGAGTAAAGATTTGCTACGAGACGCCGATTTGCGGCGTGACGTACGTGATCTCGATCCGTGAATAGGTCTTGCCAAGGAAGGCCGGTTGGACTTGAGGCTTCATACCACGCGGACTAAGAGGTAGCTCATGTCAGTGAAAGCAAAATGGTTCCATGGGCTCGATCATGCGTGCCTTTGGAAACCCCTTTCCAATGCCGTAAATCGTCTTGATCACGGTCGGATCGTTGATACTATATTGCTTCGGAGCAATCCGCACTATGGCACCTATCCAATGCATTGTCTTGTAAGCGAGAGAACCTCATAGTTTCCCACAGAAATGCAGACAACATACCGTATTTCTCGTGGAGTTCAATGTTGCGAAGGTGGAAATTTCCGTCTCTCACATGTCGAAAGTACCAAAGTCTTGAAAGGCGAGCCTCGAATGGGCCAGGCAACTTCCGAAGAGACGAGAACGTCTCTGTGATGACATCTACTGAGGCCCAAATGAGGGCGGCAAAGACGAGAAGGAGGGCGTAGATCGATGGGGTGAGAGTGAAAGTCGAGGTATTTGGGTCCATTGTGATGTGTGAAAGTCTAATCCGCGTTCCGGATAGCCTGTTACAAGCAAGTGGGTTGATCAAACTATGATATTGCGGATTAGATGTCCGAGTTCCTCTCTAGGCTATATGTAAGGTGAAAGCTGCTCTTGTGGGTTGAACAATGATTTATTGGGCAGTATGCACAACAATGATGGTTCAACTTCTAACAGCGCGTAAGGTTCGAGGTTGACGTTAATCTAAGTAGTCTGTTTCGTAGAACACCTGGGAACAGGTAAATTTATGTGGTATTCGCCCCAGACCCCACAAGCCACTTGCTATAGATCTTGAGGGCTTGTCACACAGTTGAAAGTGACTTCGCCCATTGTGTTTGTACTTAGTAAGCATCAAATCAAGCATCCGGAGTTCGTATCTCATCCGTGAGCTAGGTCATGCTGTCGGGCTGTGACCAAGCTCCCCAGAACCTTACCCCGCCAGATCTCAACCTCGCGGCGTTAGGAGACTATTTGATCTGCCTGTTACCCCACATGGCATTACTACATTACTACACATATGAGGTATGTCATATGGCCAAGCCACCACAGCAAAATACAAGGGTTGCCAATCATATCCAGTTGGTTTTGGGATACCTTACTGATGTCTCCCTGCTCATGATAGTCTGTCTATTGCTCGTTGTCCCTCCTGTACATGGTTCCAGCAGCATGCTTAAAGCCGTACCACACACCTGACTATTTTCAAAGCCTACTCTAGGTTTTCTTAGTCCTCATCCACCATGGGCGATGACAATCGAAAAATAATCCGTCACTCGAATGGACAAACGACTGCATACATTCTCGACTCCTTTGTTGACCCTTGGAAATCAGCTGAGACCATATTACTCCAACATGGCTTCGGGCGAACCTCAGATCACTTCTATCATTGGGTTCCAGCCCTAGCTAGAAAGTACAACGTCTTGCGTCGCGATCTGCGAGGCCACGGCGGTTCAAGCTACCCGGACCCCGATGACGACGAAGTCTACCAATACACAACTGCCACCATTGTGGATGAGATCAAAGACACTTTAGATCAACTGAATATTGAGAAGGTTCACTTTGTTGGAGAGTCGACAAGTGGCATGCTCGCAGAAATATTTGCCGCAACATACCCAGAACGAGTCAACTCAATCATTGTGTGTTCATCGCCGACCCATCTGCCGGCCTCGGCGCAGCAGTTTCTTGCTTTTGGGTTGGAATCTTGGCCCCAGGCATGCCGCCAACTGGGATCGAGGGGTTGGGCAGAACGCCTTCTGGGTGCGAGCGGCACTGTGGCGAGTAGTGATCCCAACTACCTCGCATGGTGGAAGGACAAGGTCGCTGTCAGTGATGGAGAAGGGCTCGCAGGATATGCCGAGTTCCTGAGTCAGCTGGACGCTCAGCCTTACTTGAGCGATATAAAAGCTCCTATGCTGATCTTATCGCCTACAAACAGTGCTCTTGTAAGCGTCGAGTCCATGAAGAAGCTGGCTGGCGAGGTTGCCTCGCCGAAACTGGAGATCATTGAGTCTCAAGGGCATGAGATTTATGCTGAGGCTGCAGAGGACTGCATTTCCAAGATTAAGAAATTTCTGCAGGAAATCTACATGTAGATTCGAGTATACTATGTAGGCTCCGACTTTTAAAAAGTATTTGAGCGCACACTCTTTTCCACATTATTTTGCGAATGATTCATTGGTTCTTCTTTGCTAAGCTCAGTGCTGGCTTCGTAACGTAGAACGACCGGTGGTAGAAGTGAAAAAGCTTCGAGTCAACACTGAAGCTTTGATTCACGACTCACGAGCTCAGATTTTCAATAGGCCATTGTTAATCAGAAAACGGAGGCTCAATGGAGAACATTTGCTACATCTAACTCTACACGTAAGTATGCAGCCTTCATCTTTTACGGTCTACCAACCTCTATCCGTCTTAAGTCTTCGAATCTGTGACATACAGGTACACCGAAGAGCCATCCCGGTCCTCGAAGGAATGTTAGTTCACTCACTTTCAGAAAAAGCACATCAATTTACTTACGATACAGCGAGAGTCCTTTGCGGCCTTTTCAAATACCCCATAGGCCGCCTCTGCCATAGTCGGCTGGATATTCTCCTGTTTTGCAGCCTCGATCCCCAGGGAAAGATCCTTGAGAAACATCTGAGTCTTGAACCCCAGCCTCCAGTTATTACTGCTCGGGGCATGGGGGATAACGCCAGGGACTGGGCAGACATTATCTCCCATGAATGTTTGACCAGTAGAGTTGTGGATAATTGTCTGAAGCATCTTTGGGTCCACTCCTGACTTTACCCCGATTGCCATCGCTTCAGATACCAGAAGTAGAACAGAGCAGGAGATGTAGTTGTTGCTGATCTTAGCAGCAAGTCCTGAACCAACGTCACCGCACCAGAAGAGCTTTTCGGAGTCGCCCATCATCGACACCACCTGACGCAGTCTTTGGGATAATACGTCTTCCTCATCTTGGAGTTTGCGTCCGATCATGAAAGAGAGTGTCCCCTTCTCTGCTGCTGGTACGCCTCCCTGGGACACGATGAAGTCAGACAATGCTGTTGCCACTGCTCGGTCGAGGATATGGAGTCAGCCATCCATTGTTGGGGAAACTCACGGAAACAGGGGCATCAACATATGTTCCTTGGGAAGCCTTTCTTATCTGATCTGCCACGTGCCGTGCGGTGGTAGTATCAATGGTACTGCACTCAATCAACAATCTTTGTGGGTTCTTTGGAGCAGCGATAATCCCGTCTTCGACGTCGAGATAGACCTTCGATACTTCTGGTGCTCCCGGTACCATGGAAACCACTACATCTGCTGCAGCGGCGACTTCGCGAGGACTTGCAGCCACTTCCACTTGCCCGAAGCTTTTAAATTGGTCGACGAAGTTCTCACAGGCTGATTTATTGACGTCAAAAACATAGACGGTAGATTGGCGCGATAAGTTCCGACGAATCGATGCAGCCATGGGATAGCCAATGGCGCCAAGGCCTATAAGAGTCAGCAATCGTTCCGTGATGGCTACGGCTGAGGCTTACCTATGAATCCAATGTTGAACTCCATCTTTCCGGTATCGCAGAGGCTTGGTGTAGTGTTTCAAATTATCTAGAGTCTTTGAGATTGAACGTATTACTAGAAAGCGATACCATCATTCGCATTGGAGTTCGTGCATACAATTACAGATGTCAGTAATTGAAGAGTCCTCTGAGGCATTCCCCGCATCACATTTCTCACAGGCAGCTCACAGTTGACATGGGTCAAACCAGCCCAACCAACTTGTCCCCCACATCACCCCGCATCCTCCTGACGGGTAGTGATCAATCAACTGGATCTAGCACAAAGGCAGCGCCGCAGCGACATGGACACACGTGTACCTAAAGAGCCCTTAATGAGAGCGAGTACAGATGCCCAGAAGGATCGGACGGCCAAAGCCTCTTTCGATCTCTGTTAACTCGCACATCCAGCAGCTGCAAACATTCCGATTACGAATAAAATCATCATGGCTAAGAATGACGAAAGCTTGAAAGTTGGAGTGATCGGACCGGCCGGTTTTGGAGGCTCTTACTTGGTCGTCGAACTCATCAACCGTGGCCATCGTGTTGTCGGACTATCTCGCAACCCACAGAAACTTGGCAGTCATGACCTCTACGATCCGCGGCCTATCAACCTTGAAACATCAACTGAAGTAGAATTGGCTATGGCCATCAGCGACCTTGCGGTTGTGGTGTGCGAGTACGGGCCTCATACAGCTGGTCACGAGGCCTTACAGTACAGTAAGTTGTTCAGAAGTGGCTCGTAGCAATGAATTGTTGACGAGAGGACAAAATCATAGTGCCGTTCATTGAGATGATCAGAAAAACCATCCTTGCTGTCAAACGCGCCAAAGTAGGTTACTTTGTGATGGTCGGCGGTACTGGTAGCTTGCATGTGCCGCATGAAGACGGCGTGTGCGTGGCGGATAGCAAGGACTTTTTCTTGGCCTACCGCCGTGGGATTGCAGATAGTCATGCTCATGTCACTTACATGGAAGAAAGACTTGGCCCGATAGGCAGTGCCTTGAGAGTATACCGCGACGCTCGTCTCCTCCTCAAAGAGGGCAAAGGAAGCACGGAAGAGAAGGCGGCTGCCCAACAGACGATAGACGCTTACGAAGCTCAACTGAAAGCGCAACAAGACGCATCGAGCAGTTTCATCAAAGCTGCGCGAGCCAGTCTCATGTTTTTCGAGGGCAATACATCCTTCGACTGGACATATGTGTCACCGAGCGCTCTGTATCGCCCCGGCAGACGTACCGGCAAATACGAGATTACTCTGGGCAATTTGCCGCTTAAAAATGGCCCTGATGGTGATAGTCCGCTGGACGGGAAGTTGATGGGGATTTCGGCAGCGGATCTTGCCATAGCCATCTCTGACGAAGTTGAGTCGCGAAAGCACAAGCAACAGCATTGGACTGCAACCGGGGATTTGTCGGACGACACCCCCGCTCCATCGTATGTAACACTGAGTTGAATAAGATATTTTCTTACCAGAGTGAATAATTCTGTATGATTCTTCCCAGCGAGACACGAATGCGGAGATCTGGTGTGCCTACCTTTATCCATGTTCCTGTATGCTGTGCTCGGGGCCGCCCCCAGTTGGAGACAGCCTGGATCAATGTGGAGTATGGACGAAGTTCGGGCATATTAGTGTGCCGTGTGTGCGTACCTCTTATTAACAGAGGCAGCCCCAGCCGCCGCGATGGTGCTTCAAAGGTATACCTGGCCCATCTAAGGTAGACTTCTGAGGCAACCGCGACAACGCAAAAATGTCTGCCTACACTGTTAGCGATTCGGAATTCCAGAAGTTGGAAGGCAAAGTCATATTGGTCACTGGCGGTGCAGCCGGCATTGGGAGAGCCATTGTCGACCTCGCTCATCGTAAGCAACAGGAATATGAGCTGTTAGCGCTGTGCTGACCGTTTCGTGACAGGGCATGGGGCAAAAGTAGCATTCTGCGATGTTGACGAGACTCGAGGAAAGCAAGTTCAGAAAGAGCTTGGAAAGTGAGTTGCATCTTCTCCCACAGCCTTCTTATGAAGCATTCTATTATTATGAACACTTTTGGCTCATATTTAAGCATCGACAGCGTCTTCTTCAAAAGATGTGATATAGCGGACTGGAACAATCTTGTCAGCTTCTTCCAAGACGTGCACTCGAAGCTCGGTCCCATCGATACCGTGATTTCGAACGCTGCAATCAATAGGGTTGAGACCCTTGACGAACCCAGCTCTGGTGCAGACTTGTACCTCCAAAAGCCTGATATCTCAGTGCTAAACGTTAACATGGCCGGTACTTGGTACGTAACCAAGTGTGCCATTGGTTTCTTTCGTAAGACGCCTGAAACGAAATCTCAGCTGGTTCTATTCGGGTCTGCTGCTAGCTTCTTCGATACACCCCCCTGCTATACATACTGTGCCAGCAAGGCGGCTGTTCTGGGCCTCATGCGCGCCATGAGAACTCAGTTGCCGAAGATGAACATTACTGTCAATATGATTGCACCTTGGATGACAGGTGAGCGCACTCATCCGTTTGAGAAATGGTCAATATGCAGATGAAGCTAATCTTGTAGATACGGAAATGGTCACCGATCACATCAGAAGCATTTGGAAGGAGCTACCTGCGAATACGCCAAAGGACGTTGCCACAGCAAGCTTATTGCCTGCTATGCGACCTGAACTAAATGGAAAGTCGTTTTTCATTCACGGCGGGAACATCAGCGACCTGGAAGACAAGCTTGACGAGACTCAACCTCTATGGTTAGGACCCGAACTCGATAAGGAGATGAGAGAAGGACAGCGTAGACTGATTCCCTAGCTAGATTATGAATTGAAAGCAGAAAGGTGACTGTTACTGTTTGATAGCGTTGCTTGAATCCTTTGTTGAAGAAATGAAAAGGGTGCAAAAGTAAGTAGTGCTACAATATGGCCCGAAAAAGGGGGCCGCTGGAGCAGCGTCCAGAGCAGGCGCTGGACCGCAGCCTGGGAATGTACGGACTCCCTAAGCCAAGCCCTGTAGGCCCTCAAGTATGCCCCGAAGGGATACTTCTTACGATGGTATCCAGATTTTGACATGTCTGCGCAAAAACATCATGCTAATTATTGATATGTGGAAGTTTTCACGGACGCCATGGCAGCACAGAATATGTCAATGAGGCCCATACGTAGCAGTAATAATGTTGCAATACGGACACTGCTATTCCCAAGATGCTTGTCATCAAGATGATTTGCATGACTCTTGTACATAGATTTTGGTCAATGAGCCTCTTCGAAATTCTTTTCCTTCAACGCGCTGTACTCCCTCCGAATGATTTCTTCATGCGCGACAGAGCGACACGAGATGGAGCATTCGAAAGGCTCCGGAACGCTAAGAAAGCCAGGCATCATTCGAGTTGTGGGGACTTTCTTCGTCCCGTTAGAATCTCGTTTCTGCTCAATATTGAATGCCCATAGGATACGAGAAATAGCAACAAAGAGCGACTTCTCAGCTAGATGGACCCCAGGACATGCACGCCTGTCAACATGTTAGCCATCTATGCCATCCTCTTGTGATGATCGATCTCGAGATAGGAACACGCACCGGCCAGCACCATAGGAAAAGTGATCTCGCTCATAGGGATCCTGCGAGTTCATGTACTCCGCCGCAGAGAGAGGACTGTTGAGGAACCGAGATGGATCGTATACATCGGCGTTTTGGTAGCGAGTTGGATCGCGCTGGATAGCCCTACACATTTGACATTATTGGTTAGCCAATGTTCTTGGGAGCAAGTGACTTGCAGGTACTCACCACCAATTCAGGACAACTACAGAGTCCTTCGGGATGAAGTGACCCTCATACCAGTCGTCCTCGGTGGAAGCATGATACATTCCAAACTTGTTGACTGGACGCCATCGCAAGGTTTCCTTGATCATCGCCCGAACGTAAGGAAGATCTTTCTCATCTTCCCATGTGGGCATTCTGTCGCTTCCCACGACACGGTCAATCTCTTCTTGACCCTTCTTCATTACCTCCGGGAAAAGAGTCATAGCCAGAGTCCAGTTGTTGATAGTGGTAGCTGTTGTCTCGGAACCAGCCTCGACTAGACCACCACAGGTGTATGCCGCGAGCAAGTCATTGATGCCATTCTTCTTAGGATCACCAAGATAAAAGTCCTTGCAAAAGCAGTCCTTAGCGGTACCGTCGTCCGTGGTCTTCTTCAACGCTTCCCAGAGTTCAAGCCAGATCTTGCTGTCGTGAGCAAAGGCTTTCTTGCCCCAGGTACGCCAATTTCCGAAGAAAAACTCGGGGAGATTGGCGAGGCCGGGTAAGCTCTCGACGGCAAAGGCCCCAGGAGCCATCATGATGGACAGATTCTCCAGAACGCTGAAGATCTTGGAGATAATCGGATCTTGAAAAGAAGGAATGCGATAGCCGTAGGTAGCTAGCATGATGACAGAGGTAGAGTAGCGTCGATTGATGGTGTAAAACTCATCAGGCTGATCTAGTAAATCTTGAAGCACCACCTTTGATTCCAGGTCTTGCGATGGCATGTACCTCTTCGAGGCATTTAAGTTGAGGAGTGCGTGGCTGTGTTTTCTCAGGTTTCTCCAGTCTTGTCCATATGCCATGAATAATTGTCGAGACTTTCCGCTTGCGACATCCTGAGCCAGCGGGAGATGCGGCCGCGAGGAGTATATGGCCGATTTCTTGTCCATGAGATCTTTCACAGCTTTCGGTGTTGACAGCCATATGTAGTCGGTTGCCCCAATTTTCGTGTAAAAAATATCCCCATACGTACGATGCCATTCGCGGACCTTTTCTCGCACCATTTCTGAGTCTGCTAGGTCGTAGAGATTGCCAATGATTGGAAGTCCTCGAGGTCCGGGGGGTAATTTCTTCCTTCGTGGGTCCTGTCACATAGATGCCTCATCAGCATATCAAGCTCATTGAAAAATGTTTACCTTACTCACTGTCAACTGATTTGGTACATAGCGAAGATAACAACCAAGCAGTATCAGAATGACTGCCAGGCTGATACCCCTAAGATGAATTGAGCCCTCGTTGGGGAAGATGGGCACACTTGGTAACTGAATCTTGACGAATTTCATCTTATCGAGGAAAGATACGCTGTGAGACTTGGCTAAATGAGTACCGTGTTGTGAACAGTCAACGAATGATGGGCAATTTCATTCATGTAATCTTCGAATAATACGAACGAGTCTCAAAGAAGGGAGCTAGACTTTGAATTGCACCAAACTTCCCCCCCGCCTGTGTGTGTCTACATAATGTGGGGGGCAGGGGTTGTTTCTGGGGAGCTACTACAAGTCCCTAGTAGATGCGGGGAGCTTCGTAACTCTGCTACTCTATGCTCTGATCCATGTCACTTGGAAATGCCAACCAGATCAAAAGAGTAGTCTCAGAAAAAAATCGAACAGTGGGAGTGCCCATAGACGAACTTGAGTTGACTTCACATGTCCATTACCCACCAAACCCATTTGGCTGAATTTGCTCAACGTATGCAGAGATTCACCAATTCATGGAAATTATGGGCCAGTTTGATATAACAAAAAGTGATCAGAGCTATTGACTTGATAACATTTACTCAAATCCGGCTTAGAACTGGATTTCGTAGGTGCCCGCAATCCTACGACTGACCACTAGTTACTTCTTTGTCTCTTCGTTCCAGGCAATGATGACCTTTTCAGCAACCTTGAACCCTTCAATACCAGCTGGCATTCCGCAGTAAATAGCCGCCTGCAGTAGTGTCTCCCGAATCTCTACTTCACTTGCCCCATTGTTCAGCGCCCCACGGACATGTGCTGCAAGCTCGGGGGCTCTGTTCAGAGCGCATAACATGGCAATGTTTAAGAGAGATCGTTGTTTTCTCTCCAAGCCTGGTCGAGCCCAGACCGAACCCCAGCAAGCCTCTGTGACGAGTTCTTGCATCGGCCGGGCAAAGTCAGACGAACCGCCGGCCAAAGCTGCGTCGACGTAAGAAGTCCCTGCGACTTCATATCGGGTCTTCAGTCCTTTATCGTAAAGTGTCTTGTGAGCCGCTGCCTCTTTCTCGGTAGTCGCGGAAGTCTTGTCGGCCATATTGGTATTTCCCGCGCTAACGAGTAGCTGTAGTTGGTTGAGGCTGTGTACGAGGGATCTGGAATTTGGGAAAGTGTTGGTGAGATTTGGGCTCAGCTTGCCAGTACGTATCACAATATCGTTTCCACCTTAGTCGAGTTTACATGAAAGTCCTATTCAACCACTCTATTGCCAGGGGGGGCTGCTTACATGACGGATGTGATTTCCCGGCCCCCTTCCATGTTCTTACCCCATATCAGAGGAAGTTCTCTCTCCACACGACCCCACATCACCACGGAACGGAGATCTGTGTGTACCCCGCATTATGATGGCGGGGTTCTGCTTCCGTGCCGTCATCTCGTAGACCGGAGTGGGGAATCGGCATCCTGGGTGTCAACTGGGCATGTCCTTGCTTGAACGGGGCCAGGGTGTCGCAGAGTATCTGTAGCCCGGAGGGGACAGAGTGGAATGTTGCCGCTGGTGGACAAGATCGGTAGCAGTTAAGTTCATGCGGAATTGGGATATTTCGTGAATTGGATCGATGAGGGCAGAACCTTTTGACACAGAGCAGTCTGTTTGTTGAGATTCCGTTGCAGTTATGGGAAACTAAAAAACAAGGTGTGATATTTGGATTTCGACAAAGCTGCTACAAGGTGCTCTAAGCTTAATCAAGCTCCCAGTCCTCACTGCCTCCAATGTATCTGTAAAGTACGCGAGAATCTAGATCGCGACATTTAGGGTCTTGACTCGCCTCCTTGTAGGCTCTGAGGCCAACAACACCGAGAATCAACTTGGCGCCAACCTTCTCTGCTGTAGAGACAGCCAAGCCAAAGTCCTTTGCCATCAGCTGAATCTTGAAACCGCCTTGGTATCCGTGACTTGCCGGGGCATTTGGACAGATGCCAGGCACGGGATTCCACTTGTCGCAGATCGTGCTTTGCGCGGTGCTGTTAGAGAACACTCGTGCGAGGAGTCGTGGATCAATGCCGGCTCTCATCCCAATATTCATGGCTTCGGATGTGGCGAGTGAAATGAGCGCTGAGCAGTAGTTGTTGCAAAGCTTTGCCGTAAGACCCAAGCCTGGACCACCACATGCAATAATATTCTTGCCCATTAGGCTCAGTAATTCGCGAATCTCTGCCCAGTTGGAATCACTCTCGGAACAGCCAACCATCAGGGTCAATGTAGCGGCTTCAGCGCCGATGGTGCCGCCAGATACAGGTGCATCACAGAAAAACGCCGTCGGAAACTGGGATTTGATAGTGGTCGATACCAGCTGCGATGTCTCCGTGTCGATAGTTGAGCAATCGATGAGGAGACGGGACCTCAGTTCGGGGCCAAGTATTCCAGTGTCCGGGTCCAAATATACGGTTCTCACGTGACTGCCCTCTGGGAGCATTGTAAAGACTATATCCTGAATCCCGATGTGAGTAACTCAGTCTGGTGAAATGTGGTTGATCCGGTGTTAACTTACAGCCTTCTGTGAAACCTCTCTTGGAGATTTGCACCCTATCGCTACATCATCTGACCGGTCGACGAGCTTCTTCATGGAGCTCTCTGATATATCGTAGACATATGTTTTGGAACCCTTCGCGACCTTTGCGACGAGATTGGAGACCATGGGCAACCCCATAGCCCCGAGGCCAATGAATCCTAGATTTAGTGACCGATCCATGAGAAGAAGGAGGGGCAACTATGGAGAAGAGAAGTATTTGTGTGCATAAAAGGGTGAAAGATTTTGGATATCTCTTGTTTGGAATATATATGGATAAAACGAAGGTATTGACGCTTGGTCAAGTAATCAAACGAATCTGAGAAAGGATGTTGGGGTGGGGTAAGGGAGAAGGAAGGCTAGGTCTAATGGCAGAGCACATCCCACAGCACGAGCACTAAGTTGGGCACGTGAAACCAGCGCAAATTTAGATACTTCAAACTTGAAGACTTTTGTGATCATTGAGAATTTCTAGAAAAGGCAATTGCGGTAGAAATTTTGATACCTATTCTGACATCTGTGTCCGGGGGTTCAATCGATCTTGCTAGGGAAAAAGGCTTCTTGGTGACTTCTTGCCCAAGCTGCGTCATGAGCAAAAATGACCTGCAATACGAGATCGTTTTGCATCGAGGCTTTCTTCAACATTGAAATGCTGCTCAGTGTCTCTGTAGCCTCTTCTTTGTTCACATGGATACAACAAGCTCGACCCTCACCATCCTCCCATTCAGCTATCCGCATCTCGCCTGTTAACAGACGAGCGTCATGACAAGCATCTCCGATGAGCAAAACCCAGGATTGAGGTCCTACTCTTGCCAGAAGACCAAGATGACCAGGCAAGTGACCCGGCAAATCAACAACATATAAAGAGCCACTGTCGTTCTCCCCGATTTCCAGCAATCTCAACCTTCCCAAGTTTTTCCATCTCTTTGTAGACCCTGCGTCTTCTACGTTTCCCCTTGGGCCCGTGATCTCTTCAACCCTGAGGCCATCGAAAAGATCAGCTTGGAAATTGGAATGAGACATGTGACCGTTCATTCCCTCGCTCAGCAAATCGAGCGATCCTTCACCAACTCGAAAGCGAGCATTGGGAAAGTCAGAGGGAGTCCCAATGTGGTCCCAGTGAACGTGGCTGAGAATGACCTCGTCGATGGCTGCCGCATCAAAGCCTCCATCGACCAAGCTCTGACGGACATCCGGCAGTAAAGTCATCGGCTGCCGGTTCTTCGTGTGGCTTTGTATTGGCGTCGAATAACGCTCAATATTTCGTCTCAAGCCCAAATCGAAGAGGATGTGTCGGTGACCCCCGTCGACTAGCTGCTGCACCACGAGGAAAGAGAGTGACGGGACAAGTGCTGTCTCGTTCTCGGATACCCCCGCGACGAAGAATCGCTTGGGGAGGGTGAATTCGCCGCCTCTAAGGGCGGAGACTTGGACTGTTCCTTGTGCGGTCGATTCTAGGGCTGCAAGGGCAGCTATCATGTCATTGAATTCAGACATTTTGGCTTGGGATTCCTTGAATTCTTGCGTGATAAGAGATGGGGCGGTCGGTAAGTAAAGAGCGTGGGTGAAATGTGCGTGTACTAGCTAGCCAGGCGGCCACAGGTACATGCGGGGTAACTATATGAGTCAGTCCTACATCGCCATGTCAAAGATCAGGTCCTGCTTGGGAGGTAGGACTTCCACAACTGGTTTATATGAACGCTTCTGAGCACGCATTTACGTAGAAACTCATTCTTTTCAACTCGCTACTTTGCGACCTATCAAGGTACCTTACTTAGGAAGGCTTCAGCACGCTGCTCTCCTTTGCGCCTAGCGACTCCTTACGAGAGAATGATCAAATCCGACGTCGCAGTTCCTGGCGCCTTAGTGATTAACTCACGGCTCCTGTCTTTTCCATTTTAATAACGCGTATAGCTCCCTAGATATTCCATCTACCGTCTTAGCCTGCGGGAAATAAGTTTGAGTTGTCCCTTCTGGCTCAACATTACAGCCGCTTGACGTATTTGACTACTAGCCAAACACGTTCTGCAATATAGATGTTTGATGTACCCTTCGACCCGTCTTTTCTACGTTGTATGTCGAGCCGGTAGAGGTGCGGCGGTTGGCATCATATGCGTCCTGATACGCATCAGCCAGTTGATTCAGTACTCCTCCCATCCGTGGCGTTATGCCCCATACCCAGACCTGAAATGTGATCAGTATATCAACGTGCAATACTGCATGAGGACAAAATCTCATCACCTACATCTTGTAGAAACCAACCCCATGTCCTGGCGATCCCGGCAGCGAGGGACATGCCCTCGCCGATGTCGCACTCAGCCTCATCTAAAATCTCTCGGATCAAAGTCAGTAGTTCCAGCTCGCTTTGGCTTGGTTGTACCCCAACCATTATGTCCTGTTCCATGGACTGGGCCCATTTCGACACAAGAAGACCTGCTCATAGCTATATCAGCGTGATGGAATTATCTTTTAGCTTTCGGGAATTTGTTTGGATTCACTTACCACCAGTCCACCCTGCTACAGCATGCTCGATACTCCATCGGAAAGCAGCAGTCTTCCGGACCAGAAGATGCCCCATCTTGACTGGGACAATCATTCCTTCAAAGGACTTTGATACCATCTCAAGAAGATGGGAGCTTCGTTCCATCCTGCCTTTGACGAATGATGACACGCATGACTCAATGTCCCTGTCCTCGAGGTTCAACAGGCTGATTCGACAGGGAGTGGTGGCGATTTTCGACAATCTGGTGTAAGCAATACGCAAGACTGCCTGGCAATTGAAGACAAGTGAGAGTTCCTTATCCTTCTCGTCTTCTTCAGGACGTGGCTGACGCAACTCACTGCTGACGCCTTTGAGAAAAGCACCACACCGAGCCAGCGACTGCATGGCTCCGTTAAGAAGCGAAGCTCTGAGTGGGTCTTGGTCATCACCATTGCCTGTCGTTGCCATTGAACATGTTGAAGCGAGGGCCTGGCAGACTTGTAATCTCTGCCACATATGAACCACAATCGCATGGGTCAGAACAAGTGCGGTGAAAGACGAGACATGGTACGGTATTGTATCGGCATGATACTTCCCTTCCAGTAGTATGTCAACGAGAACATCCTTGATCGTGTGCCGACGGCCGTTTGGTGAGCTTTTTGAGGCAGCCGTGCGGAGCTCTCGCCATTCTGCAGGTGACCTTGCGTTCCACATCTTTTCATCTTGATATGTTTCAATGTCCAAATCTTGGGTCGCATGAAATCCAGGGTTGACGTCGTAGATCACCATAGTGAGGGTACTCTCTATGAAAATGCCCCCTAGCGCGCGTTTCCATGACTCGAGCTCGATCCATGTGTGCCATGTCATCTCGGATGATTCTGTTTGAGTGTTTTCTACCGCAATTCGAGCCTTGTTATAGGCCTTTGAACAGGCAGTCAGTACAACTCTTTCGAAGTTGTCTACTACGACTCATTGCAAGATACTGTAGGTAGACTCACCAAAGTGTAGAAGCCGTTGTCTTTCATCGTTGCATCGACTAGATCCTTCTCCCCGCTCATGACTGCGTAAAAGCTGAGAAGGATTTTCGCCTGCACGAACCAAAGAAAGTAACCCTTTACCATGGATTTGGAATCATCCTTCGTTGGTTGAAGCACCTGTTCCACACTGCGGATCGCCAAATCATAGAGATGACGCGCCCGACGACGGTCCAGGCGGTAAAGAGCGCCGATGGAACAAATCGAAAGCACCAAGGGGCCTGGAGTGTGCGCTAAATCGAAGGTTTGCATGTGAATGATCGGGAAATGGCTATGAAAACTCGTCATGTAAGCAGATAAGAAGCCTTGTAATGTTTTGGCAGTGGGCAGCTGAAAGTCCCCAGTTGATAACTTCAACCGCGAGGATGTGTCTTTGCGAAGAGACATGTGCGTGTCTTCATCAAAGGTGACAGTCGGATATTGTTGAAGTCCGTCCTCGAGTAAAGAAGGGAGATCGCTGCCACCCGACGATGTGTGGCAGCTAGCCCATCTAGGGGGACCTCCGCTTGAAAGGTCCGGAGTGTTGGGATGGCGTAAGGTTTGTCTGCGATCATCTCTCTGCTCGGCGGTGTTGCTTGGTAAGGGCGATAGGTTAAATGTGCTCATGCCGAGGTGGGCCAGTGTATTCGGTGAAAACAACTCATTATTTTCGGTTGCGTTGATGGATGGACCAGCAGCATCACTTCCCTCTGGTGGGCTTTGTGGATTACGCGGGGGTTGTTCCCCTGAAGCCCCGGTCTCATGTCTGTTTTCTGCTGGATATTTACTCGGTACGTCCATGGCAATATTTTCGAAAGGAAGATTCATGTCCATGAATAAGGCTGGATCTAAAGGCGGCAACTCTTCAACTGGATCGACGTCGTGAAAGTAATGAAGAGGTAACAAGTTTCCCTCTCGTTGAGCACCATGCTGGAAGATATCTGCGGGTCGACTTTCGGTGGCTCTTGGATCCCCACGCGCCTCGAAGGATTGATCAGTCAATGGCTGAAAAGACATCAAAATTTGTTCTAGTTCGATATCAGGATCGGTTGTCCGTCGGGAGGATGATTTCCGTCGCGAGTTGGCGCGGTGCGCTTGACTGGAACATGGTGATGTTGTGGAAGAAGCGGCGCCTTCGTCTGGCGACTGCGAGTCTGGAGATTCTTGACCAGATCTTTCGTCGTCGTCTTGATCTACGTTCATGTAGTCATTGCCCCTCGACGGCGAAAAAGCTGTCGCTGGCGCCAGTGGCGCGCATGCCACTGTCACCACATCCCCAATCTTTTCTCTTGCTTGTTCCTTCGCATGAAGTGTGCGCTCGTGTCTCGTTACAAGGTCCCTGGAAGCTTCCCATTAGCTGGAATCCGTGGGTTGTCTCAGGTCGAAAAGCCTTGCCAGTACTTACTTCCTCGCATATGACTTGTGACAGTATCGACACACGTAGGGCTTCTCGTGTGTATGGGTTCTCTCGTGCCGAATGCAGTGCTCGCTGCGCTTGAAGGCTTTCGCGCAGTGCGCACACTTGTACTGCCGTCGTGGTCGACCTCTTCGCGCGGCGCTGGAGGGACTTCCTTCGGGCCCTGAAGACATGGACGTGTTGTTTCTAAGCTCTGTATCTCTGAACGCGGCGACAGTGTTTCGATGCTTTCCCTCCGTCGATTTGAATAGCTTCAAGAAGCGCTTTGAAAGCCTCAAATGCTATGATGTGGTGTTGGCAAGGAACGATGCTAGCAGATCGGATTCCTGAGATGCCGACAGAGGCCGGGCTTGACTTGCGGGGACCAGGACAGCCCCTACACTCTTCTCCGCACCTGATGCGTATTGACCTGTTAGTGCCCTGGGAGTCTGAAATCCACGACCTGCGACTCGCTGATGGCTGATGAATCAGGGCTGTGTCAGCTTCTCCTGCAGCAAAGGGGCCCATCCTAGCGTCACATCTCATGCACCACCGTCGGCAGTGGTGGAAGGGCGAACCCAGCAAGCTTTACGGAGCCTTCTGCACCCCAGAAGCCACTACGGATAAGTGATGTTCATATCGGCAATGGCTGGGGAAGACTGCGGGGAAGTGGCAGGGGCCAGCTCTCACAAGTGACAACGCTAACAGCATGATGTGAGCATCTGTTTCTTTAGGTACTACTTATCGGGCCAGAAAGAATGTTTTCCTGGACCATCATGGCCTTCCATGAGCTTTGATTCTGTTCAGGACAGTGCTATCAAACATGGGGTGCAAGATTGACATCAACACAGGATCATTGCCGTCCTTGATGAACTCAGCATCATGAGCCATCGCAATGTGCATCTCATACTCCTCAGCTGCCTTTCTGAGCCTCGAAATTGTATCAAGCGCTTTGTCTAGATCTTCATGCAAACAGAAACGGGATCCGTCGGCCATATCCACGTTGGCGATTTCTCGGTGACCAAGAAAGATGTCCCTGTACGAATGTCAGACTACTGTTCTGTCGGAAGATGGGTCCAATGCAAGAGGCTCTGTAAAATATGGCGTGAAGCCCCTTGATATGAAAGTACGGATATGAACTGACCTTGAATGGCAGCAGTCACTGGCCATTATGATGCGCTCGCCCGATTCTAGACGCGCACATGCTGCGAGATTACCTGCCATATGCCCAGGGGCTTCGATGATCCAGAGACTGCCGTCCCCGAAATAATCCAGTGCTGATTTGAATGGTCCCCAGGACTGCCACGAGCCTTCAAGCTCTTGAATATTTTCTGTCCGAACTTTGTCATCGCCGAAGATTCGAGAGTCCCACTGAACCATCGGCTGGACTTCATCATTCTGGATATGCCCCGGAGAGCAGTGTGACGTAGTTCCGCGGCCAAAGATGACCTTAGCGTTTGGAAATTCTTCTCTGATCGGACGGCAGTGGTCCCAATGTGCATGACTGCTAGCCGGTTAATTGTCCTGGCATCCGAATGAACGTAGTTGGTTTTGATTATAGCAACAATACCTGAATAGCACTGTGTCAATCTCTGAGGTTTCCACGCCAAGGTCTCTTAACTGGTCTGCAAGCCGTCGGCGTGGTCCGACTGGGTTGCAGCTTGTCCAGTGGTAGTTCAACACGAACGGGGTGTACAACTGTCGGTCCTGTTGCAGGTCGTATTGTTAATAGTGTACTTATGTAGCTCCCAGGGTCCTCGATTCACATCACTAATACCAAGATCCCAAAGAATCTTGCGACCTGATGCTCTGTGATGGATATAGAAACACCAGTCGTAAAGAAAATATGGCCTGTTATGCCCGTCTGCGTGGATCTTCGTGTCGTCTGTTGTAGTGAAACCTCCTCCATCAAGTAAGGTAAGGTCGACGGCGCTACTCGAGGATAGAAGGCTTTTGAGGTCCTTCATGGTGTTTCTATACGAATGACATATGTTTTGCCGCGAACTTTTCTCGTTACCCCAAACCAGCGTGCGGCCGAAGCGGATGGGTCCAGTCTTCATATATTGTGACAAGCCACCTCCACGTCGACGCTCCCCCGCATTGTTCTCTGTGGTATTTGGCGTGGTAAGTCAAAGCACCCCCATTCGGCCACCCCCCCATTCGGCCACCCCAATAAAACCAGGTCTAAAAA
>JFFI01000736.1:9126-45436 GCA_001563125.1 Colletotrichum salicis
CGACCCCGACGGTCTAGATGGAAGACGGAAGACGAGGATGTCGCACGGCAGGCGGCAGCAGGGGAGTCGGGCCAAGACTCAAGAGCGAGAAGGAGGCAGGGGGTCAGGGTCAGGGTCCCTTGACGTCTAATTAACTGAGAATCCATGAGAATCCACGCTGTTTGCGACCTTGCATCTATATCCCTGCAACCGCAGACCAGCACGACGTGAGCTCATTTTCTACCGATTCGTCCGGCTCTTCGCAGTCGGAGACTTTTTTACCCTTTGCCCCCTTCCCTTTCTTTCATCTCAACGTGGACTTACCTTGCCCCTTTCCGCAGTTGGTTCAAGGTCGCTCTCGCTAAGACAATTTCGAACGTGAGCTCCGTACACCGTATCTGTATCCGTACGAACAAGCTACGGAGTACACACACGCATGTTGGTGTGAAGGGTAAACCTCGCAGCGGATTTACCGCACTCAGTGGTATCTGGCATCGTTTCGAGACAGGAAGCCCGGTACCCGTCTGGCAATCATTGTTTCGTCGACGACGGGTCACCGGTCCATATCTCATCTACCAGGAACATCAAAAAAGGGGCCAACACGGGGGGGCTTGGTTGCTTGAGCAGGGACCCAGGGTTGACGAATCCATTAAGTATTTGGAGAATCGCAGACTCGTTGCTTCGCAAGCACAGCAGCCAAATTTCAATATGGCTAGAACGGGAATGCTACAGCATGGACAAAGTGCCGATCGAGAGAGATGCAATTAATAATAGACGTGTTCGTACCAGAGCCTCCTCTATCTTGGTTTGTAGAGTACGGACACATATGTATTTGGCCTTGACTTTAGCATCTGGATAAATCATGACAAGTGCCAACCCCCCCAGTCTTGTGCAGGGCCCAGGGTCCTCTTTTCGCCGGGAAGTCTTGGCTGGAAAGTCTTCCAGGTTTCCTCCTGTCATCCATTGATTCCATTTCTTCCTCCACACTGCAAGGGGCTCGACTCGACAGTGGGCAATGAGCAGATGTCACCGAAACCATCCCATCGTGCTGGAGACAACAACCGCGACGAGACCTTTTGGAGACGCGAGACGCTAGTCCACTCTTAGTTCCCTCCCGCTCACGTCCCAGAGCTTTGCAGTGAGACACACCTCACAGTAGAGAACTGAGAACGCGAGCGGGTGTTTTACAACTTTGTAACCGCTTTGGAAGTTTTGTCTTGAGCGCGTTCTGTCTACCCAGACTTCCCTCGTCCAGAGAGAAAGTGGAAGGTACATTATGAAAGATGTTTGCACCTGCCCGATATTGTCGAGGCAAAGCAAGACAGGAAGGTTCCATGAACATGTACTTTTGTACTTCGTACTTGCCCCGAGCTTGGTGTTAATAGTGCAGAGGCACCTGCGGCGGGCGGTCACTTCCCGGATACTTCGTACTTACGCTTCATCTTCACCTTCTCTTCCATAAGTCCTTCCCTCGCAGCTCTTCTGCCCCACCATCCCAAACATTGTCCATCGTCCGAAAGCAATTGCCAATTGGGGCCCGGGGGGGAAAAGGACGGCTCGCTCGCTCGCTTTTGCGCCCCTGGACTTTGCATGCATGTAGCTCACTCCGTACCACCTGGCACCCAGGGCACGCCGCACATTCGGCTTGCCTCAGATGTTTTGGTACCTGAATGGTGGACATCTTTCCTCTCGTGCTCAGATGCATTGGATCATCCATCGCCCGTCGCCCACCACCCACACCTCAGGGACGGAACCGCTCCACGCTCCACTGTCACAAAGTACTCGATAACCGTCCAGATCATACTTGCACATTCGAGGTGGACGGAGTATCGACCCTGGCCCAAAAGGAACATCCAAATCCCGCCTAGCACCGTATCCAAACCAGGTACCTACCTACGGATACACACCTTGGAGAGTAGGTACGGAGTAAGGTACGGATACCTACCCTGCCACGCCCGCCTCCAGTGGCTATGTCACTTCCAATGCACTCTGCCCACCTGCACTAACACCACCATCTCAAAGGCGGCGCGCGACACAAAAAACACACCCTTTGCACTAGGCTTCTCAAGACTTCCTCTTCCGTCCTGGTCGCAACTCGTCGTCCGTTTTTCTTTGGCTTTTCTTGGTCTGTCTGGTGGCTAATGCGCATCGGCTTCTCTCACTCACTCTCTTTCTTTCTCGACCACCACCACTCTCGAGTTCTCTCGCTCTCTGTCAACCAAGTCTCAACCTGCCGCGTTTGCTGTACCGACTTCTCCTCTCCTCCACCTCCCCAGACCTCATTTCACACACCAAGGTCCCCTTCTTTTCCATTGCCAACCTAACGCTCAGCTCACCTCCAACTCTTCTCCTCCACCGCAACTTTCTTCTCTCCGTACAACATCTACGTTTCGAGCTGGCCGTTCCTCCGTTGGTCGCATGATATCCGTACCACCTTTCTGCCCTCGTTGTTGAATCTCAGCTTATATTCACCATCGCTACATATACCAATCGGCTCTCAGCTACCTTACTTCCTGTACGCCTGCTATCATCGTCGCCTGTCCGGACAGAAACTTTCTTGCATCACCGTCGCACTCAGCGTCAGGTACGTTTGTTGCGAGTCTCTTTCGTCTGTACCTTCCCGGTCCTTCCACACCCACCTGTGCGCATCCAATCCTCCGCGCCGCCATCTCCTGCCCAGCACATCAAGCAAAGTTACCATCAACGGATACTGTACTGCCTCTCCAAACTCAACATACCCCCATGTTCGCCTGCCTGCGTCGAAACTCAGTCACCCGTTCGTCGCCCTGGTCGCGCCCAAGACCGCGTCTTCCTGGTTCCCCTGGACTGGACGGCAGCCTCCCAGCCTCTTATACGGATTGATCGTCTCTGCCACGCCCATACCGAACCACTCCGCCCGACACAGTCTCTTCGCCAGTGCCCCACGTTCTGCAAGACGTGGTTACTACGCATGAATCTCTCTCTGCCTCTACCCCCAAGTGGATCACACCCAGGTCCTTCACTGCCATGCGAACGTGGACCAGGTGTTTCAGCTCTGCAATCGCCGTCGCCTGCTCGATTGACAAAAATTAACTTCGCTAACAACTCACTTTGCGCAGCCATCCGTCATACCCTCCCAGCCTTCCCCTTTCGCATTGTCAATTCTGTAATATTCGCAAACGCCTGTCAATACTTCCCGAGATCTCTTGAAAGGACTCATCGTCATTCGCTTGCGAGACACTACTACTACCAATATTTGTGTCGCCTCAATCTAATCTCCTGTGGTCTCACCTGGGCCCAGGAGACCTGCAGCACTGGTTTCCTCGACTTATAGACCCGGACCTCCAGCAAACATGGCCAACACAAGTGCTGATCCGGCCGCTGCGTCGCTACCAACTTCTGGTCTCTCTTCGCCCCAATTACAGACGAGGCCGCGCACCCAGAGCGTGTCGAGCGATCGCCCTTCCACCATTGTGAGCGTTGGCCTGATGTCTCCTCCCCTCTCCGTAACACCCGAACCCGCCTTCATTGCCGCCTCGGCCGCTTCTCAGATCGTCACCAACGATCACGATAGTCACGCGGACACCTGGTACGATCAACATGGAATCGAGCCCGCAGGAGAGACGGCTTTAGTGTCGACGGCCGCTTTGCAGTTGGTGAATAGCTTCCTCGACCAACTTCTCTTCAACTTTTTGTCCGCCTCCCGCGCAACGACCCTTGCAGCCTTGAGACCTGCCGTATCCGAAGTCTTGAAACCGAAACTCGCCAAAGATGCCATCAACCAGGCTGATGAAGAACTGCGGGAGTACCTTGGCGGCGGTGAAGAGGACGACCTCGTCCAGTCGCAAAGTCCAGCCTCGCCGAGGGATTGGGACCTAGAACTTGTTTGGAAGCGGACGCGGTTGAGGTGCATGGTGTACTCGTCGCTCGGTGACATGGAGGAGGAAGACGAAGACTACTACATGGAGCAGGAGAATCTCAAGCCTGCCATGGACGAGCGCGGCCCCGAAGTCATCTCACCTGCAGTCGCTATTTTCCTGACGTCAATCCTCGAATACATGGGCGAACAAGCCTTGGTCATTGCCGGTCAAGCCGCGTACCACCGTCTACGAGCCAAGTTCGAAAAGGAGCCCAAGGAGGGCGCAAAGAGCATTGCCGATATTGCTGACAGGACTGTGGTTGAGGAGCTGGACATGGAACGGGTTGCTCTTGACAGGACTCTTGGCAGGCTTTGGCGGGCATGGAAGAAGAGGCTGCGCTCTCCTACTCTGGAATCGCGCCCCTTTTCGCGCAACTCTTCCGGTCATCCTAGACAGCCCACTACTCCGGAAGCCCGCGAGACCGTGCTCCCTGCAAAGGGCCTCGGTATCCAAGAAGCTCCAATCGAGGAACCCGAAATCAACGAAGTAGAGGAATACTTGAAAGCATCGGCTATCCCTCTGCCGATTGGGTATCGCGACGTTGACGAGATAGAAGTACCGGGATTGGCTTCCTACAGCGATGACGAGGAGTCGGATCATGAAGGTGCAGAGGAGCCGGCGGCGCAACGGCCAAAGAGTCTGATGATCTTTACTTCCCAGCCCAGCAATGATTTGCCCACCCCCACCATGTCTCAACCTCACACACCAACTGCTCCCTCGACTCGCAAGCGCTCAAATTCCTTGCCAACCCCGTCGCCCTCGCCTTACACGTCGCCAATTGCTAAACGCGCCCGGGCCGAGCCAATTGAGACCGGTTTAGTCGATGAACAGGCTGGAACTGCAGACAAGGAAATCTCCACCGAGGCTGTGGAAGCCCAGTCGACCGAGACGCCACCAGCCCACGCTGAAGTCACCAAGTCGATCGTAGAGCAAGCGCCAGTTGAGCATCGTGAAGAAGAGTCAAAGCCAGACTCTGACGAAGCCCCCGAGCCCAAGCCCCGCAACCCAAACCGCATCTCACAAATTGTTACCCCTGTCGTGGCGACCGCGGCGACCGCAGTAACCGCAGTTGCTGTTGCTGTTGCTTCGACAGCAAAGGCACCACAGAAGGAGACTCGGTCAGCAGAAGAAAGTGGCGACATCGATGACTTTACCGAGGAACCAGAGATCTGCACTTCTTCTAGAGTTTCCATTGCTGGGCGTAGCTCTCCGAGCATTTCCGACTCCGGTAAACCTGTCGTGGTCGCTCCTAAGCTTCTGCAAAGAACACCCAGCGTCCACTCAGCTCGCGTTGTTGACGTTCACGGGCCTAAGAGCCCTGTGACCGGCTCGAGAGCGTCTTCGGTTGACGCTTCTGACCGCTCTCAGCAGGCCAGCCTCTCCCGTGCCAACAGTGTTTCTCGCGTAACGCCACCCATCATCGAAGAGAAGCCGAAGCCAAAGTCAGTAGAGATTGAAACCATCATTCGGTCATCAACCTCGACACCGCGTACTCGGTCTCCCGTTGAGAAGCTGTCTCGCAGACAAAACACAAACGAGTCCATCTCAGAAGTTGATGAGGATGCCCAAGCTCAACCTTCACGGCTAACATCGGCTACGTCAACTCCAACACCCACAGCCGGTACTCCTGCAATCAGGTCTTCCCAGGCCATTTTCAATCCTTCCCAACGTACAGGGTCACCTCGTCACGATCACACTTCATCCGCCACTAAAGTCACCATCTTGAGGGATACCCACAACAACGGGCCTATCGCCGAGGAACGCGTACCTTCGCCACGCCGTCGCTCTCACGCGACGCCAACCTTGCCCGACCGCAGCGGTGGTCGGTCAGCCAACGGAACTCACTCTCCAGCGGCGAGCATCGGAGTCGTGACTGTTGAGCGATCTGCTGCTGCTGGTCGCGACTCCCCAGATCGCCCTAGACACCTGCGAACCTCTGGCTCATCTGGCTCGTCGAGCACAGGCAAGGTCAGAGCCGTAAGGACTTCGGAAGATAGCAAGGCTTCCGGTCGTGCCGATAATCTCGCTCGTAACTTCGAGGAACTCATTCAGAGTGACCAGACCATTCAGTACACGCTTACGCCGGAGAGCATGCGTGACATTGATGTGAGTAGTTTTTCTTGATTGTCTGTTTAACACGCACTAATGGCCATGCAGGGAAATCGGGCACAGAGCGCGAGTCCGGTAGTTGGACCCAAGTCGAGGAGAAGCGAAGACGCCCGCATGGCCTTGAATGGCGAACGCAACAGGTCCGTTTCTGGCATCGACCTCCGAAGGACCATGTCTGTCAGCCGCGCAACCGGCCTGAACTCTCACCCACCCGAAGCCAAGAACAAAGGCTTCGTTCCGAAGGCACCTCCTAGCACAACCCTCACTCGGTCGCGTACCGGCGGCCCACAGGCGAGAGACGCTCGGGTACCCCGTGATACTGCGATGAACGACTTTGCCGACTTCATCAGGTCTACCGGCCCGACGGCTGACAATGGTCCTGCACCGCTACGGAACGTAAGCGGCCCACCGCCGCCCGTGAAACATAGCCTGGATTCGAGACGCATCTCGTCATCCAACAATCGGCCACGCCTTCAAGCGCGAGATGCTGCCGTTGACAATCGGGAGGATAACTCGGATCTTATCGACTTTATCCGACGAGGACCACCCAGCTCAAACAATCCCCGTATTCCTCGAACGGTGGCTCCGTTCCGAACAACAATGGATTCTGACCAGATGTCGGGTGCTGTGGGTGGTAAGGCTGTTGATGCCAGCTTGCCAGACATTCGATACAGTCAAGCGTCGACCAACGTGACGGATATCACCCAGCCCTCTGTACAATCGTCGATCAACTCACAGAGCGCTCTCCTCAAGAACCGCCCCAGTGGCAACGGCTTTGACGACGACGAAATGATGCCTAAGCGCACTAGACGTCGTGTGCGCGATCCGTATGCCATTGACCTTAGCGATGAAGATGAGGAGGACTACGCGCAAGCCGTTCGGCCTCCCCCAAAGAAGGAGGAGAGCTTGGCAGACTTCTTGAAGAACTACTCGCCGCCCCCCGAACCCGCTGCGGCCCCTCATAACGTTCCCAAGAGGAAGGCGAGCGCTCCCAGTCTTATTGGACGCTTTTCTAGAAAGGATAGCAGTGCGGGATCGAACGGCGCAAAGCCAGCCAAAGTTGACAGTCTGTCATTGAGCAGTCGCGCTGGAGCTGCCCATGGTCACGTTCCAATTCAAGTCAACGCTCCAGGCCAGGACAAGTACGGGGCCGTTGACGCTACTGCCAACCGTGGAGCCATGCATTCCTCGGGACGCGTGCCGATGAAGAAGTTTGAGCCAAGGGAGGCTGTTTCGTCCACGAGCCGTACCAACGACCTAGCCTCATTCCTCCGCAGTTCTGAACCGCCTCAGATAACGCCTGCGGCCCGTGCCGCTACCAGAGAGCCTCAGCAACAAAGCAGCGGTAGCAGCTTTTCCAAGATGTTTGGTCGCCGGAAGAAGTCGAGCTTGGCTTAGTTGCCCAAGCCGCGCCGGCGCGGAGCCACGACCTGAATGAAGACCACGATCTCTCCATCAAGTACGGAGAAAAATACAACAATAACCATGTAGGCCCTGTTCGTAATATTGTCACGCAAGAAATCTGTCACCTGGTCACATTGTACCGAGGGGGGGGGGAAATCGGCACACAGCCGAGCCCGGATTGCTCTGTTTGGTTCTACCTTTTTTGTTTCTACACACTTGTGCCTTGTGCCCGATGTTTTGATACCACTCTTCCCAAAGATGGGATAGAATTTTGTTCATTTCTTAGCGGTCTTGACGAAGGACCCTGAGGCGGTCCCTGGCATCGTTTTCTTTGGATAATAGGACTCTTTGATGGGCTCTTGGCAGTCCACATGGGCAGTGGAAGATGAGTCTAGAAGCAATTCTAGTTAGATACGCGAAAGCGGTCAACAATACCATGCTCCTCTCAAACATCATTACTTATCGCTCATGATTGAAATATGGCAAGTCAGAGGGCAACTGATCCCTACATAGTAGACAGTGGCTGCCAAGTCAGGGTATGTAGGAGGGGCAGTGGACCATGCTCGGAGACTTGGAACTCTTCAACGTGGTGCTAACCATGCAGTCGTCGACTGGCAGGCCGGGGGCACATGAAGCGAATGGATCCCATTGGTCCCAGCCTCAGTGAGCCCGTTTGGACAGCTGCGGGAGGGTTGCACTGACGAATTTACCAGTACCGGACGTCTATCTCCATCGGTAAGTTCTGCAACGCCATACGAATACAACGAGTGATGTCGCGCAACGGCGGAGCGTTCCTATGGTCTAGTGTACGAAGCCACAAGCCCTCCCCCATGTTCCGTGATTTGATGGGTTGCCGTTCCCACTACAAAACGGGGAAGTCCCTCCCCCGTCTCCCACTGCCACACGTGTCGGCACATCCAGAGCTCGCATATAGGCGGGAATTGCCCAAAATTTTTTAAATTTTTTAATTTCTTGTCGTACTTACTAGCTAGCTACTACGACTAACAATCCCAAATCATGGCCGAGCCCTCTTCCACCGACCCGCTCCAGTCTACGGCTCCCACTGCTGGTCCCGCATCACCGGGGACGGCTCCGGCTGGTGGTCCTTTGCCACTGTCGACGGCGGTGCCAGCCCCGGGGGCGAACGACAACGACCCGCCGAACCCGGCTCCAGCGCCTCTCGAACCCGATGAGGACGAAGGCAACGTTCGTTTCTCCTTTTTGACTTTACCACCTTCTCTCTATCAATTCCGCGAAACAAGGACAATACGTTGTGAAACTAACTGTTTGTTTTTTTCTTTGGGGGTTTAGTTCACAGAAGGGTCTTCTACAGCTGACGATCGCATGTGCGTAACAACTTGACCCCCTTCTCTGCATCTCGTTTCTAACGGAGCTCACTCCCCCTTTCTTGCCATTATCCACTTTTCGCTAAATGAAGACTTTATTTCCGGTACAGCTCGAGTTACACCGCATCGCTATCTTCAAGTGTTGTAGACTATCCCATCGAATACGGACGTCGGTATCATGCCTTCCGACCGGGATGTCAGTAACTCTTTCACCTTTCTCTCTCTCACTTTAATCGTGTACGCATCTTTTCTAACAGGAATGGAAATAGCGTATAAGTTTCCCAATGATGAGGTATGATAGAACCCCCCTCTAAACAATGAAAGAAGACAATGGGTTAGCTAATCAGATCGTACTGTATGACGGAAAAGTCCGAGATGGATAGACTCGATTTGGCCCACGCGATGATGGTCAAGGCGATTGGAAGCAGGCTGTATAACGCGCCGCTGAAGAAGGAGAAGGTGCAGAGGATTCTTGATATTGGAACGGGCACGGGATTGTGTATGTGACGCCCCGCCCATCTATCTTTCTTCTTCTTTTACGGTTGGATTTGCTTTCTGGGGCTTGCTTCTGGTAGAGTTTTGTTTACTTGGAATCTGCTTGCTGACTTTTGGATGTGTATGCAGGGGCTGTGGAGATGGGCGACGTCTTCGAGAACGCAGAGGTAAAGTGGCTGCTCTCTTCTCAGGATTCCTCTTAGTTGACTACTAACGAGGAGATTAGGTTCTTGGTATTGATCTGAGTCCCATCCAGCCGGAATGGTATGTGCCTCCCTACCCTCCTATCCTCTAAGCCCATCTCGACCTCAAGATTCACGGTGATGAGAGACGAGGTACATTTACTAACACGGCGTCAAAATAAAGGGTCCCCCCAAACGTCAAATTCGAAATCGACGACGTCGAAAGCCCGTGGGTCCACCACAGGAAATACGACTTCATCATGTGCCGGTACATGGTCGCCTCCATCAAAGACTGGCCCGGTCTGATCAAGAACATTTACGAGTGCGTTCTTCACTCTCTATTTCATTCCGCCTTTCGTCTTCCGTCCATGAGTCTTGGCATAGTTGCCCCCTCCCTCACTCCCCAAGGTTCCTAGAATAAAGAGTATAAGTAAACTCATGAGGAGACTAACTAACGCCAACAAACAACAGCCACCTAACCCCAGGAGGCTGGGTCGAATTCCAAGACGTCACCACAAAATTCTACTCGGACGACGGCACCTTTTCCCAATCCTCCGCCACAGCCCGCTGGATGGACGGCTTCAGCCGCGCCTGCAAGGGCATGGGCCGCGACACCGACGTCGCCCCTCTCCTCGCCTCCCTCCTCGTCTCGGTCGGCGGCTTCCCCTCGGACGCGGTCCACGCCCGCCGCATCAAGGCGCCGCTGGGCCCCTGGGCCAAAGACCAGTTCCACAAGGACCTGGGCATGATGAATCTGATTCTGACGATTGACGGCCTGGAAGCGCTTTCGCTAAAGTTGTTTTCCGAGTTGTTGGGGCGGACGCAGGAGGAGATTCTGGTGGAGACTGCGGCGGTGAGAAAGGAGTTGAAGACTGGTGCTTTTGGGGCGTTTCATGCCATGTTTGATATGTGAGTTTTTCTTGTCTCTTTCCTCTCCTCTCCAGCGCCTGTTTCTTTCCTATTCTGTCCCTTCGGAGGGGTTAAAAATATTATTGCTAATGTGATCTTGGTAGTTACAATGTGTATGCGCAGAAGCCGTTGGAGACGGAAGATGCTTCTACTCCGTGATCCTGGCATCGTCTTCGGAATCTTGTATGCTTAGATTTTAAGAGCCATGATAGTTTCCAACAGTACAGTGAATATCTCGTGCCATCGCTCCGAGAAAGGTACCTCTAAAGGAATCTTCGTTCGATGCAAGGGGCGTAGAGTTGAATTGCGAGGGCTGACGACACTACATATTATCTTGTCAATCGAGGATCCTTCTTTTGTGTCCAAAAGTCTAGGGACTGGGGATATTCAGACTCATGCTCCTTGGGTCAACAAGCAAATACATCACATCGACGAAGGAAACGCGAGGCAGAGAATGTAGCCAATAAGGGGTTCCAGTCTAGACATGTTGGTACTCATCCAGAGACTTGAGGTTACGAGCTTTACTCATTTCATCATTGCGTACTACGACTGCGTATTCATCGCGAGGTAGACTACGGTAAACTAGAACAAATCGCAAAACATTCCCTTTGGCATGTGCCCCTCGGAACCCAACTCCAACAACAGTCCCTATCGCTAAACATGTCGCTGCCATACGACCGTCGCTGGAACCTTACGAACCCAAGAAACTCCTAATTTGGCCCAGTTGTCATCCGCGGCCCGCTCCATTTGAATCCTGTTTGCCATCCAGGACCGATAACCACATGCACCAAGTTACCCTACGCCCCTCCGTTTGGTACTATTTCCTAGCCAGCGCCACCTGGCGAGAAAGCATGAGGGTATCGCCGCCACCATTCGAAACCGTAGGAAAGAAGCGCAAAAGACAACATACAAAACGTCGCCAGCGTACAAGTCCGAGGACAAGGAAAAGCACAGAGAAGGAAGTACGAGAAATAAACTGCAAAGTAGTCACTAAACATAGAGTAAAAGTAAATCCATTGAATCTGGGCCGTTGAAGAATGCCCATTTTACGAAGCAATCGTGACAACTCCACACTCGAGGAGTTGTCGTGACTCAGCGATTGTGCGGAGCCGATAAGTGGTGTTGAATCAGTGACCCCATTTCGTCATAATGGCTCTGATAGCATCAGCTGATAAACTCAGAGAAGCGAGACCCATCCGCTCTCACAGCGATGAAACGGGGTAGCGAGGAGAGGTCATGCGCCAGTGTGGAGTGGCCCTCTTTAGATCTCCATGTGGGCCACGACATCCTCACTCATCCGCCGTACCGGGCTCTTCCGGTCAGACAGGCTCTCGTCGTCGTCCTCTTCGTCGTAATAGAAGCGCTCCTCAGTGTAGTCGTCATCAGAGAACGGGACCAAATCGCCATCGGCACCCCGATTCCAGAGGAAGCCGTCGCTTTGTTCTTCGTCATCTTCGTACGGTGCCACGACCTCGGCGTCGCGGTCACCCAGCCAGTATTTGGCGCGCTTGTTGCCGGCAAGTGCATCGAACTGGGTACTCCGCGTCCGCTTAACGGAACCCGGAAGCGCCGGTTGCAGACGCGGTGATTGTGACGATACGACCGGAACGACGCGGACATAGAGGTAGGCAACTCGCTTCAAGGCGCGATTGAAGAAGAAATAGTGAGCAGCCCAGATTGCAGACTCATCTTCCTCAAAAGGGTCGACGTCCGGATTATAGCTGAAGACGGTGCATTCGTTAAGGCGCATCTCCTTATCAATTTTGGACCAGCACTGTGGGCCCCACACCGGCTTGGTCTCCGAAGACGTGGCCTGCTCAACCGGTCGTGCCTCAACATGCGGTCTGACATTCTGCAAAATTGAGTCGAGGTTTCCCATCACTCTGCGCAGATTTCTTTGCTTCTTGAAGTCGCCTGGTCTGAGAACGTGCGAGAAATCGTAGTGTTGATGACTCGCGTTCAGTGTCGCAATCAGATAAGCAAATGTCCGGCGACTTGCGAGTTCTGATAAGGGGCCAAACGCGCTCGAGTGTGAGAACATTTGCATGTTGGGAGATGTCGCCAGCATGGCTTCGCGATCTGGCGGTGACAGGCTTGCGCCCAACTTGAGGAGCGCAGCATGTTGTGAACTTAGGTCTTTGTCGATGTTCTTGTAAAGCTTCTTGTCGGAACCTGTGGATTTGGTCGTGTATAGGTCGCATCCGCCTGTAACGTTGCAATCCGGTGTGTTGAAGTTAAGAGCGCCAGTAACGGCATCGAAATCTTGCAGTGGGAGATACTGCGACGTGGGTTAGCAGGTGTCGTGAACTACTGCAAAGTAGCATGCCTGCTGCAGCAAGTTATGCGCACCTTCATCTTGGATAATTGAGGTTCGGCCCGGGTGACCGAGGTGAAAGGAATGTTGGTTAGGATATGTTCTGTATTGGCGCGCGATAGGTGTGCAAATCACGAGCGCTTCAGCTGTTGATCTGGCGATGCAGGGAGCTTATCGGCGGTATCGCGCCGCAATCAGGTTGTTGTGATGGAGCCGTTGGATTCCGGAGGTTAACGTGACTAAATGATGTCACAGGAGTTGGAAGTCGCGCTGGATCGGAATAGGGCGGTGGCTGCGGGTATCGGAATGGCGGTGACTCGGAGTCGAGGGGTATGGTGAAGTGAAAGCGAGGTCGACGCGATTAAACGTACGCAATGCGTCGTAGTGAATGATGGATGGGTTGGTGTGAAGACTGTTGTCTGTGTATCGATGGAAGCCGGAGCCTGCCTGCTTTAGATAAGGCAAGGAAGGAGCGACTTGACCCTGTAGATCAGTTCGGTTCTGATGGATGAACGGAGACTAGACGCGTTGCGTCTAGTAGGTGATCTGGTCGACAGACATTACTAAAAGACGGATGTTGTAGAGAGGTGTGTATGTTGGAAGTTGGCCGGTGTCAGGAGGGTTGGTCGAAGCAGAGGGGTAAAAAGGGAAGGGATGGGGTGACGAAGGACGGTAGTTTAAGACGACCTGACGAAGCAAAGCGGGAGTGAGCGGGAAGGGAGCTGGCACCCGGTGCTGTCGCAGCAGCTCTCGGCAGGTGCGAGGACTCGCCGGTGTGAGAGGTGACGCCTTGCTGGGTGTGTGGTGGTCTGTCTGCCTGCGTGGTCCGTGGTGTGCTGGCCGCTGTTGCTGCTATTGCTGTTACCGCTGCTGCTTTGCTGGGTCCTGGCTCACGTCTCCGTCGTTCCCCGTACACACTGACAAGGCCCCCGCCCCGGTGCAACAGCAGGGTGAATGGATAGCTGCCGTGAGGTAAGGCAATGTTAGGTGGGCCAGTTCCAAGATAGGAACAGATAGTGGGTGGAGCCAACGGGGGAGTCTGTGACAAAGCATATCTCGCTCTGTTCCAGCATGTCTGCTATGCTGGTGCAGTGGTGCTGGACTGCCGCATCGCATTGTGACCGCCTGCTTCGTTCTTGACACCGGATTCGCGGGTGTGGGGGAGACACCAGCTGAGAAGTCGGGGTCCAGTCCCTGTCTGTTCCCTGCTTGTTGGGGGGAGGGCCCCCTTTGCGGCCTTCGGAAACCCACCTAGTAACTCTGTCCAATCCGCCGTGTATAGAGGGGCGGGGCGCAGCCGGTAATGTCCAAGCGAATCAAAGGGCGTCGAGAGGCCACGAGCGGCTACTCCAAAGCCCGTCTCGCAATATGACTTCATACTGTCTCTGCCGTAGGCAAAGTAGACTGGCGTTTAGTTGCGTATCGGGAATGCTCGTCTATTTGTCAATTGTTACGTTTTTTCCGTGGAGTGCAGCGGTTGTCCATTGTCGTTGTCCGTCTTGGCCCCGTGCCCGGCTCATGCGTCGTTTCTGGGGGGGTGGGAGACTCAAGATGGACAAACGTTGTGGAGGCCACCAAGCAACAAGCACCGCTATTTCATGTTCTTCTCTTGATGTAGTAAAGAGCGGTCTTCCGCCCTCAAAGATCTATGCACACAAAGGGCCACCCGGGGGTCATTCCCGTCCATAACAGCATCGGCGCATCGTTCCTTCATAGTCGCGTATCGGCCTTTGATTCCCGGCCTGCCGTGTATCCGAAAGCCATAACGGGTCGTCAAAGGATGCCAACTTGTTTGAGGGACGATGTGATCTCTTCCGTTTCCTGCATACGCGGCAGAGTGCCCATTAGCCAACAGACTCATCAATGGGATGCCCTCCTTTGCGGCCCGTGCAACACTTGTATAGATGTCGTAGATTGGCTTCGAGGCTCGATTGATCCCGGGCTTCGTGTCTCAATCTAGCAGATAGGTACACATTGGAGGAGGGTTACATGATCTTTGTAACCTCGTCCTCGACCTGATGGGGAGTAGGAAAATCGTCAGCTCAAGACTTCGCCAATGGCGCAGCTGCAGTTCGTCGTCTTGAAGGCAGGGAAACAACTAAAACAGTGAAGCATCAACTGAACGTACCTCCATGTCCTCGAGCGAATCCTGCTGAGATATACACCGCAGCACGTTCTTTTTACTGCTTTCTTGCAGTTCTCCCGCTAATAATAGCTCGTCCAATATGTAGTAGGCTTTCGTGAAAGAGAAGATGATATCTAGCTCGCAGACGTTGCCGTAGTACTTGTCCATCTGCTCGACGTAGCGGTGAATGATCTCGAGGGTAATCAGTTCGTTGTCCTCTGACGCCGCTCCTGCGATAAAGAATAGCGACGCATATCTGCGGTAAACGATCTTGGAATCTGGCGGGAAGAAGTCAGTGACTGTTGATGGGCTAAGCGGCCGGGTTGCGAAGGCGACTGACCCTTGTACTCGAGGAAGTTGCACATGCGTGTTCTACGGGCGAGGACTAGCTGAGAAACGTCCTTGACGATCTTGGCCTTTTCCTTGGGCGACAGGGTGGTGAACCATTTTGCAAGGCGCTGCAGAGGGATCGTGATCAGTAAAGGCTTGTTCGAGGGAGGTTCGGGCGGCAATGGGTGCATACCACTTTGCCCTGGCGCGAGAGGAGGATGAGGTATCTAGATTGAATGAGTTGTCTTGCTTTGATGCATTACTAGATGCGGCCGAGGGGTATAACGTACTGGATAGCCATGATGATGCCTTCACATCACCACCACAAGGTGGACGGGGAAGGAGATGGAGAGTCGATTGATAGGAGTGTTGTGGACCTTAAGTTGACGTCGTGGGAAGTGTTCGGTGCTGTGGTGGTCGAGCAAATCAGACCGAGGGCTGGATTTCGGTTGGCGACGAAATGCGATATGTTGCGTGTGACGATACCGCTTGGTCACGTCAGGCTGACAGGCGCAAGGTGTCGAGTTTGGTGGCAGGTGTACGGTGTTCCTTGAGCTTGAGGCTGCGGTATCCTCAGGCAATCAATACCCACCAGGATAAGGTAGGTAACGTACCTAGCGGGAGACACCTCCTGACGGCGGGCTTGGAAAGCTGAGGTGATGCCCCGGTGCACAGGGTTTAGGGAGCTATTCGCTTATGTAATCCAGTCCCCAAGCGCCGGGAGCAAACAGTGGAAGGACCGCTGTAAAAACTCCGTCAACTACCTGACTTAGGCTCAATACTTCATCCCGATATCTCGTCCGGATTGGCCAAGGAACCTTTAGCAGACAATGTCCATGTGTGTACGCCACCTGGCCTACGGTACTAAACGGAACAAAGCCCGCTCTTCCACTGTTGCTGGCTTTGTGTGATTCGAGATCGAAGCCTTTGAACGCCGGTGATGGTGTGGTGATGGAATTGAATGGAACGAGACATTGGATGAGCGATTCATGCCGACAACGGCGTCTCATAGGCCGCCCATGCTTGCGGTCCTGCGGAAGGTGCAGACAAATTGCTGACGCGATGGCCAAAACCCCCACCAAGTGCCACTGACCTGCCCCTCGGAGTCGCGCTCCTGCCGAATCTGCGGCGGGAGGAGGGGTGGATGGCGGGATGTGGTCGGTGCCCGGATGGAAGCTGCAAGGCAAACAACGCCGTTGCCGCAGAATGGAAAGATGAATGATTTCTACGGATACTTGGATACCTGGATACACAACTACTCGAACGACTCGATTCAGTCGGCACACCGAGACGGACTTGGATGGAAATTTCTCTTTCATTCCCGATCCGTTGTTCAAATAAGGACCATTCCGGTCCTCCACACGTCTCTCGCAACCTTTCTCCTCCACCATCTGTTATTCCATGGGGTCCAGAATCACAGTTCCGCGGATACCTCGAAAACAAATACCATCGTCGATCCACCCGAGTCCGCCCCATCCCAGAAGTGTCTCGCGCGTCCTTCTAGAAACCCCCTCTGCCCGCCTACTACCGCCTGTCGCTCCATACACTGCATATCACGACTTTCCCCTCGTACCATAACTGCAGATACAGACCACTCCGTCTTGTAAGCCCTTTATCTCCGATTTTGGGGGTCTCGACACACAAGCCGACATCCGCCTGCCGTGCGCCAGCGATTAATAATTACCCCGTCTCACCTTTGAACCCGAGCGGACCGTACCTTTCCTTATCGGCCCCTCGACCTAGTTTACGCAGATTCCGATTGTTAATCACCCCTCCAAAGTCTAAAAATCGACAGGCACCAAAAAAAAGTTGCTGAAGAAGACGTGGACGCCATCACCTTTACATTGCGCAATCAGGACCCTTTACGTCGCAATCTTTCCTCGACTACCAGCTCATTGCATCCGATCTTCAGCTGCAAAATTGCAATATTTTAGTTTTCTATAACCATCATCACCGTCGCCATGACGAAACTCATCCTCTCCACTGGGTTTGTCACACCTCTCAATATTTCCTACAAGAGAGTCGTTATTTGCGCTCTGATGCTGATTGGCGATCTTCCACTGCATGCAGAAACATTGTCTCGGGCGGCCCCTCCATAATCCGTAAACCGGGTGCCTACAGATCGAACCTTGAACTCACCAACTCGCTGCGAAGCAACTTCCTCGCCGCCCAGCAGGACTACTCGCCTTACGAAGAGTCCTCGCCCATCGATGACGACGACGACGAACACGTGAATGGAAACGGCTTGAACGGCCACTCCAATGGCTTCTCTCACAACTCAAACGGCCGCCGGCCTCGCATCGACATTTGGACTGCCCGCGAGGACGATGCGCTCTACATCCCGAGGATAGACTGGTCCTACTCCGGACTGCAAGAAGAGCCCGACAACTACGACGTTACCGTGAAGCTGTTTTTCCTCCCCAATGCCCTTCCACAAGACCGGGCTCAGTACGTGCAGGACGCCTTGAGCCTCGTGCGAAAGGAGCTGGGGGTCACGACGATTGATCTTCTGATCGCGTCCTTCCCGGGCATGTCATTTGAGGGCGACTGCGAGTGGGAAGCCGACAAGCGCAACGCCTATCAGGGCAACATTGATGAGGAGGCTGCGACGTGGACGCTCCTTGAAGATCTGTACAAGCGCGGGGAAGTCAAGGCTCTCGGCATCTCCGAGTTCGGCACTGAGAAGCTGGCAAAGTTTATCAAAAAGGTCAGCGTCCGGCCGGCTGTTGACCAGATTAACATCAAGGATTGCTGCAGCGTTCCCCCCACGCTGGTCAAGCTGGCCAAGACGGAGGGTGTCGAATTGCTCGTTCACACCGATTGCACCGACATCCTGCCCAGAGGCACCCTCCGCGAACTCCTCGGCCACGGGCTGCAGGGCGCTGGCGTCCTCGCCGACCCTGCTGAGGACCAGGACGGTCTGGAAGGCGACCTCACACCTGAGTGGGTAGTCAAGTACACTGCTTTTGTCAAAGATCGGGGTGTCATTGAGAATAAGGGATACTTTGCCGGCGCTGAGCTGGTCGAGACCTTTTAGTAGACGTTGTCTACGATGCTTTTGGACATATGAAATTTTTATTTTTTTTGATACCATGGCTGAACAATACGGCCTATAGATATACACTGCATAGCGTTTCTGATGTCTGGCGATCCAGGGTCTCTTTGACGGATTACACGAAGCCCCCTTCTTGGTATCTATTAGAGTACTTTTTTTTCTTCAAGATATTTATTGTACCCGAGTTTGCTTGTCATCCTCTTTTTGTGATGTGTGACCAACACCTATGACTGTCTATTCTCTGAGCAGAGCCTCAGCAAGCCTCTTCCCCCGCTCGCCTCCAAGGTAAATATCGTCCTCGATGCTCTCCAGGCCCATATCGACAGCCACCTTGTAGCCCCTAACGACCATGTCCTCGTCCACGCGCAGCCCATTCTCCACCAGCGCCAGAATGACGCTCCGTATCCGCGCGACCTCGCGCATCGTCTCGTCGTCAATCTTGTCGTTCTGGCTCGAGTAGACATTCGCGCTGACGCTCTCCTCCATACGATTCAGCCCCACGCTCTCGGCGCCGGCTCCGTAGCTCTCGACGTGCTTGCTAATCCAGATGAAGCCGTTGACCCCCAACGTGACGTGAACTTTTGCCGCGCCCCGCGCCGCGTCCATGACCCACTGCTGCCTCTTGGCCCTCACCACACCGCCGCCGCCGCCGGTACCCGTGACGGCCACGAACACGCCGTTGCGCAGCTTGCCGTACTTGAGGGAGCGGGTGTGCAGCGACGCGGCGCCGTCCTGGTGGAGCTGCTGGACCTCTGCGACGACGAGGTCGCCCTCGGCGAAGAAGGAACGGATCTGGAGCTCGTCCGTGTCGGTGCGCTTGCGGAGGATGCCGCCGGGGAGGTTGATGGCCGAGATTTGGAGGATGGCGAGCTGGGAGGAGCCGACGTCAACGCGCCAGCGTTTGGCTTGGACTTCGACGATGCGGCCGATGACGAGGTCGCCTATTTCGGGGGTGTAGCGAGCGCGGAGGGGCCGGACGGAGAGGAGTTTGTTTGTGCGGGTTATGGTGCCTGCTACGGAGGAGACTATGTCTGTTGTGTTTTGGGTGATGTAGGTTCCGTGGCCTCTGTTTTGGGGTTGCGTTAGTCTTGTGGGTTCTCTTTTTCTTTCTTCTTCTCTCTTTCTTTCTTTCTTTCTTTCTTTCTTTCTACAGGTTCCTATGGGTACAGAATGGGGAGGACAAACCTCATCCACTGGGGGTCGTCGGTGATGATCTCACCCGGGGTGACGATCTCGTAGGTGTCGCCGCGGGAACGTTTCGCGGGGCGCATGGAGATGTCGCTCTCGATATCGGCGCCGCCGTCCGAGTCCGAGTCTCCTGCGCCAGCGGCGGCGTAGGGCTTGTGATGTGACGGCGTGCCGCGCGGGGCGAGGATTGTGATAGGCATGGTGATTTGTGGTTTACGGCGGAATGCCGTAGGTGCGTTTGGGACACTGTCGAATTTTTCGGTGTCGTATGATTCGGCGTATTCGGAAGTATGGTTTGGGAGGGTTTGTTGCGTTAATTGCGCGGGTTGGTTTGTGGTGGTCGCTGTTTGGTGGTTGTGGTCGTGGTTGAGATTGATGCTTGCAAAAGAATTTTTGGTGAAGCTTTGGAGGGGCAGATTGGAGCGTGCAATCGGCGAACGATGCTTGCCTGCTGCACCTCGGATAGTTTGACAACACCGCAACAACCACAAGCGCCACTGGTAGCTGGTAAGTTTGATAATGCTAGCCTTATAATGGCCATCATATTTGATTCATTCAATTGTCGCTTTTTATTACATGACAGTATTGTACAGAGTTACAACAATGTTTGCAGCCAGTAGCTGCTAGAATACCTCTAGCTGCACCATGCCGAAAGATCGTCAGTCCGCCCAAGCGAGCAGTGTCGTGCCGGTCGTAAAGCCAGCATGGCTAAGGTATCTTGACCAGAGCCTTCTCTCACGAGCTTCCGCCGCTATAGCCTACCGTAGGCGCCCGCGATATGCTCGTGTGAGGACGTCGGCGGAGTGGTGCCAAACTTCTGCCCCCCGGGTAGCGTTGGGCTCTCCAACATCCGTGAGGATCTCACCTCCAGACGCGCATGGCGTAATTATTTGAGTTGCGATTCTGCTTATTGTCCCAATTCCATTTCATCCCTTCGTTCGTCCGTCGTTTATTTGAACAACCTCCATAGGCCAAGGTACGCCAGGCCTATCGAGATGCTAGTGACGCCCAGCTTGCGACTTCCCATGCCGAACATGGATCCTGACTTGAGTATCACTGCGCGTTGCCTTTCGAGGTGGCCCATGCCGGAGAGGTAGTTGTATGCCGCGAGGCCGAGGAATGCGCCGCCTCCTATTTCGGTGTAAAAGATTAGCATCAGAAATGGGCTCTCCTACTGCTGCCGTGCCTGCTGCGAGTCTTGGAGGAGAAGTGGTGGTGGCTTACCAATGACTTTGCACGATGTGCAATCGTCGCCGCGGTCCTCGCGCAGGAGCTGGTCGAGGCTTTCGGGCTTGTCGAGGGTGCCTACGGTGGGCATCTTGTCTCCTCCTCCGACCATGGCTGCGAATTTGTCTCGAAGTAACTAGTGAGCGGCTGGTTCTGACGGTCTTCAAGTTTGGCTATCGGATGCCTTTTTTTTTTCTTTTTTTTTTGCGACAAACGAGCTCCTGACAATAAGGTAGGAGTGGTAGGCCGTAGAGGCTCGGGAAGCTTGGTGCAGCGACAGGGTACGGCGCACTCTTGATTGGCTGGGCCGAACCGTTCCCTTGCACTAACATTTAATTCCATCATCGAGCATGTGCGGCGCCGCCAAGGTACGCGCGGGGCCGGGTTGTGTGGTTCCTGGGCCGTGGGAGCTCCAGCGTTAGACAGACACACTGACAGCAAGCAAGCAACCTCCCACCCCACCACTTCCGACGACCACGGCGCAGCCCTCCGATGCCGACCTGAACGATGAACGGCGTTATTGAGGCGCTGCACATTTACGATGAGCACAAGTCAGTCTACCTACCAGATCACGGATCACCATCATTCAGACTCGTCACAGCTAACAATAACTCACCATCCGTAGCCATGCCATCCTGTCGCACACGTACACCTCCCGCCCGCTGTCGGCGCAGCACCTCCTGCCCCTCTACCTAGAGCACCCGGCCCCGCGCCCGAACCTCGTCTACCTCGCCAACACGAACCCGCCGACGCTCGTCTTCAGCCTCAAGCACGCCAACCTGCTGTTCCTGGCCACCTCGTCCTCCGAGATCGAACCCTTGCTCGTCCTCGAGTTCATCCACCGCATCGTCGACGTTTTTGAGGAGTTCCTCGGCGCGCCCCTGTTGGCGCACAAGATTGAGAGCAGCTACGATGTCGTCGCGCAGCTGCTCAACGAGATGTGCGACGCGGGGACGATCAACACGACGGAACCGAACGCGCTGAGGGATTTGGTCGAGGTTGAGGGATGGGTGGGTAAGTTGCTGGGCAGCATCACTTTGCCGGGGTAAGGGAGACCACTTTGGAGAGAGATTTTGACGAGAAAGATTGGTCTGACGGAATTTCACGCAGGAAACCTGGCAACTTTGGCACGGGCTTCGCCAACCCGAGTACACCGTCCCTGATCGCCCAGAATACCCCAGCATTACCCTGGCGCAGGGCCAATGTGCGGCATACGTCCAACGAGATGTACGCGGACATCGTCGAGACCTTGACCGTCACTCTCGCGCCCTCAGGGCGGCCGCTGGCAGCATTCGCAAACGGAACGATAGCCTTCACGTGCAAGGTGTCTGGCATGCCCGACATTGTCATGACATTAACGAGCCCCTCTGGAAAACACAACTTGGCCGGTTTCATGGACCTCCCTGTATTTCACCCGTGCGTCCGTCTGTCACGGTGGAAAGAACGACCTGGCGAGCTCAGCTTTGTGCCGCCGGATGGCAGGTTCATCTTGGCCAGCTACGAAGTCGACTTGTTACCATTCACCAACGGCAAGAGCGGTAGTTTAAGTGCGAACAACCTCAAGCTCCCTGTCAACATTGAGATGAAGACGGGCTTGGGTCTTACGGGCTCCGACTTTGAGGTACGGTTACACGTCAACAAGGTGCTTGGAGCCGGTGGCCCCTCATCAGCAAGTCAGTATGGCAGAGGTGGTGGTGGTGGTGGTGGCGGTGGAGGAGCAGGTCGAGGCTTCGGGGGCCCCCATCCCGGGACTCCCTCATCGCCTCTCATGGAGGACCTGATCGTCACGGTGCCGTTGCCGGCAGAGGTTAGGAATCTCTCCGAGTTGCGGCCCAGCAAGGGGGACGCGACCTTCAACCCAAGCGAGAGGGTCCTCGAGTGGCACGTCCCCACCAAGGAGATATCTTCTGGCACGTCCTACTTTGGTCTTAGGTGTACCGTGGTGGGCCAGCTTCCGGACGAGGACGAGGACGAGCTGGACCCCAACGGCTTCGGGTTTGGCAAGGCGTACGGCTACGATGAGCAGCCGTATCAGAGCAGCAGCAGTCCCACCCGGGCGAAGAAGACCGCCGACGGCGGCGGAGAGGAGAACGAAAAGGACGCGAAGAAGGTGGCGCAGAATAAGATGCTGATGCCGAGCTCGGCGTCGGTGAGCTTCTCTGTCAAGGGTTGGCTGCCGAGCGGGCTCAAGGTGGAGAGCATCATGATTGACCCGCGCAAGAGCAAAGGTCTGGGGGAGAACGTGAAGCCGTATAAGGGCGTCAAGTACTTGACGGTCAGCAAGGGCGGTGTAGAGACGCGGTGTTAGACGGAAACGCGAAACATGATAGCAATATAAACTAATGAGAATTATTTTAGCTAAATTTGGTTTTGGACAGTGCCTCTCGGGAAGTACAGTTCACATGCTTTGAAGGGCCTCGGTTTTTACTCCGCCTAGTGGCGGACTAGTGATGCCAATTCGTTGCGGTTTGTGATTACCAGGCGGCGCCCATCAAAACAAGCCAGGAGCGTGTCAGGAGAAAGCCATCCGACCCAAGAAGACGGGTTTCCGACACACAGAAAAACGTCGCCTTCTTCAATGCGACGCCTAAGCCGAGGCGTCGACTCAATCTTCAGCGTGAGATGGCAGTGCAGCATCGGCGCCTCTCCCGTAGGTCGGCGGCGCAATTGACCCCCTGGCCCCTGAAGAAGATCCAGCAAAGCACCCCACTCCCGGCGCAGCGGAACTAGAAACGCGCCTGTAAGAAGAGCTGCCCAGGCTGTTGCCAATCGCGGGGTAGGTTCCTTTACTCCAGTGTTTTCCTGGGTCTCCAGCTCACCTCCCAATCCTCGGCCTCGGGACATTCGGTTAGTGGCGGCCACAAGGACCAACCGCCATTCACACCTGGCGTCATGGCTCCATGGGCCGATTGCTCACCATGTTCCTGTCTCTACTCTCCTGTCCCCCCAAACCCCAAAGACTAAGACCACCACACGGCCGCCGCGCGTAGGCTGTGCTTGCGTGTGACACATTTTCCTTCCAACTCGGTCGCATAACCCGCGGACCTCCTCGTTGACACCTCTAGCGTTAATTCTCTTCCATAATTGTTTCTAGAAGGTCTTCTGTGGCGTTGAGTCTTTGTCACGCTGCTCTGTTCTGCCTCAAAGCACACAACACACCTACATCCACACCAAAAGTGACTAACCGCTACTCCATGATTGCGACCATCTAAGCTGCCCCAGCTCACAATTGGCTGGCGCTCTTGTCTTGTCTTTCCAACGGGCCATGACTGCAGCTCCCGGAGCTCACCACTCTGTCCGCCGAGGCGCCGCCGCCGTATGGGCCGATGGGCTCGGCTGCCTCGGCCGCAGGCGCGCCACGACGGGCAACGTAGCGTTTGGATCGAGTAGACGGCATGTGTCTTCGTCGCAGGGGAAAAGGCCTAGGACGGCGCTCTTCTTTCCAGGTACGTGTGTTACGATGGAGCAACCACTTGTTTGGAGGGTGGAATCAAAAGGCAATGAGAGGAGCATTTCAAGGGGACTGACAAGTATGTGTGACAACCGCAGGCCAAGGAGTACAAAAAGTCGGCATGATAACACCATGGCTCGAAGCCTTCCCCCGAACCGCGAAACCCATCATTGAGGAAATCGACCACTACATGGGCTTCAAGCTCTCCGACGTCATCGCCGAAGGGCCCAGCAAACTGCTGACCAAGACCCCCAACGCCCAGCCGGCCATCATGGCGACCTCGATCCTGATCCTGCGCATCCTCGAGCGCGAGTTCGACTTCGACGTCGCGCGCCGCGTCGACGTGACGCTCGGCCACTCTCTGGGCGAGTTCGCCGCCCTCGTGGCGGGCGGCTACCTCGAGTTCGAGGACAGCCTGTACCTCGTCCGGAAGCGTGCCGAGGCCATGGCGGAGGCGACGCGGCGGGCCGTGGAGACGTACGGCGGGGAGTACGGTATGGTGGCCATCGTCACGGAGCCCGAGTACCTGGGCCCGCTGATCGCGGCGATACACGACTTTTTGGGCCACTCGAGCGCCGGGTCAAAGGGGGAGAGCTCCGAGGACGTGCCGCCTATTGAGCAGGTGCTCATCGCCAACGTGAATAGCAAGAACCAGATTGTACTGAGCGGAAATATCGAGCGGATCAAGACGCTTTCGACGCACGTTAGGCAGTTTCTGGGCCACGACCCGCGCGCGGTGCGGTTGAATAGCGATAGCCCGTTTCACAGCCCGCTGATGAAGCCCGCCGTCGGGGTGATGCAGAAGATCTTGTCGAGGAAGAGCCGCGTCAAGGGCCGTGAGGCGGAGGATATTATTACGTTTCCCGGGCGGTTGCCGTGCATTAGCAACGTGAGCGCGCGGCCTTTTGAGAGCAGGGAGGACGTCAAGGATCTGCTGGCGCGGCAGTGTCTGGAGACGGTGCGATGGTGGGACAGCATCAAGTACCTCGACCAGGAGGAGAAGGTGCGGCGCTGGATCGGTATCGGGCCGGGGAAAGTTGGGCGGAATCTTGTTGGCAAAGAGGTTGGTATGAGGGGCAAGGACTCGGTCAAGGGCGGCGGCGTGTGGGCGATTACGGACCCGAGTGAGATTGAGGAGATGTTGAGGGGTTTGGAGGAGACGGAAGGGTTGTCGGATGAGGAGATTGAGTGAGGGACGGCCTATGGTCTACGATGATGATCGTCTGTTCGGTTTCTTGGTGCAAAATATGGCAAATGGGGGCCATCAAGGGCGCTTTTTCCACAACTTTTCTCGATGGGCATGTTACCTAGCTCATGAGAAGGAGGTCGGGCTTCTACGCCTTCGTTATGGAGACTGGAGTAATGGTTTAGTTTAGTTTGGGTGTAATACCACTTCTCTACAAAGGGGAAACATCATGTGGCTCATTCTATGCAGTTCTGGAGAATTATTTTTCAATGCCTTCGTAACATGTAAACCGTCACTTTTCTGAGTTGATATGTCGAAAACATGGAGCTATGCAAGCTTCCTATTGCTGATGCCAATGCGGGGCAGTAGGAAGGCCCCCCCCCCAAAAAAGTAATTAAGCTCCCGCCCACACCAGCTGTTTCCAGGACCACCATCCGTACCTTTACCCAGCTCTCCATTCTCCAACCACATCACCAAACGGAACTTTTGACCGACGACATAATCGCATTCCAGGCCTCGACGCGGAACCTCACCGAAAGACGACAGTCGCAACTGCAACCAAGGGTGAACAAAAGGAAGCACAAGTCAGGTGCGCAGAATGGCGACCGCGATCCCCTCCATAGCATGCATAGGCATCATCGGCCGCAACGTACGTTCCTTCTCCTCCTCCTCTCGTCCCCGTTCCCCTGGCGCAGACCGCCACAAACCTTGGCCTGCGCCTTGCTACTCGAATGCCCCCTCCCACCTGAGCCTCCCCTATCCCTTCTCTCATGGACACGCAGTCCCTCTCCGTACCCTGCCAGCAGACCAAAAAGACACCCAAAAAGACACCCAAAGGCTAACGTAACGAAACATCCAGAACAACCCTCTCCACATCCAAATCTTCCCCTCCCATAACCCCTCAACAAACACCTTTGCGCCGATCCGCACACCCCTCCAATTCTCCCTCCTCCTCTCCTCGACCCTAGACATCTTTGAGCTCCGTCACGGCAACAACAATTCCTCCGCAGGCGGCGGTGCTGCCGCGGCGCCAGGGTCAACAGGGACAGGTCTGTCCGGCGAAGTAGGTCTCCTCCACGCCGTGGACGAGCGGCTGGCCGCGTACGGGTGGGAGACCAACACGGGCGTCAAGATTGTGGTTGTGGTTGATATGCGCGGGCGGAGGGTCGGCGGCGGTGGCGGGACGCCGGGGGCGGAAAGTGCTGCTGCTGCTGCCAAGGGCCGCGGCGCGGTTGGGTTAAGGGAGCAGGAGTTGCGGGTCGTGTTTCGGGCTGTGCAGAGCGCGTATGTGAGGTTGTTGCAGAATCCGTTTTATGAGCCTGATGAGCATTCGCCTGTGAGCGGGCGTGGCGGGAGGGTGATTAAGAGTCGCAAGTTTGAGGGGGAGGTGAGGAGGGTCGGGGAGGGGTGGACGCCTGGTGTTACGACTCTTTGAGGTGTGGTGTTTTGGCTATTGAAGTTGCAAAACGGGATGATGGTCGATCCATAGCCTTTCTATTATTTCTTGGGAGTTTGGGGCGTTGATCGTAGAGGATAGATGCACGGGTTTCGGGGTGTGATGTGTGTCTTTTTTTCTTTTTTTCTAATTCGATAACCAGATGATACTGGTACTGTAAGATATCTTCATCTATCATGAAGACTCAAAGGTCTTGACGTCGTCTGGGCGACGTATCCTAAATCCAGCACCGCCAAAATGCTATGCTATGCTCCGTGAGATGGTTCTCTCAAATGCGATGAATCTCAAAACCAAAAAGACGAAGCGGGGATACGGAGGGAGGGAGGAGAGTAGAGCATGGCCATCGACGTGAACCTGCTTCTCCTGGTACTCCGAGTCCCCTCCGTTCCACACATCCAAACAGGCAAACCAAAATCAAACTCTAGAGGCGTCCGCTATTCTAAGACGAAGATGACGACGACGACGACGACGACGACTCTTCCCGCCGACGCTCAGCCTCCTCCAAAGCCTGCCACCTCTCAATAACAAGCTTATCCGTCCCAAACGGCTCGTCAACGGGCCTCGATGGACCCATGACGGCATCGCTCTGCTTCCGCGGCAGCAGCGGCTCATCCCGCTTGGGTCTCGACGGCGCCGAATCCTCCCAGTGCCGCGCCGTACGCGGGACAGGCGTCCACCACTCGGCCGGACTGTCGCCCCTGGCGTGCCACGCGGCGCTGCAGAGCTCCCATAGCCGGCTCGCGGCACGGCGGTACGCGAAGCGCTCGTCTTCGCCGATGAAGCCGGCCGTGTTGCTGAAATTCGGACTCGTCGTGTTGCTGCTGCTCACGTTGCCGGCGCGGCCAAAGTCCGAGTCCTGGTCCGGATCATATTTGGAGGTCGGGGCGTCGGTGTCGTAGTAGGAGATGTTGGGGCGGAAGGGGGCCGCGGAGTCTTGGTAGACTTCGGCGATGGTCTCGGAGTAGATTGCGTCCGAGGAGACGACTTCCTCTCCGGATGCTGCCGCTGCTACTACCGCCGCTGCCTCTGCGGCGGCGGCCATTTCGGCTTGCGCGGCGCGTATGTCGGGGAAGAAGAGGTCGTCGGGCCCGGTCTGGGCGCGGACGAAGAGCTTGCAGCGGGCTTCGTATAGGGCGTCGAGGAGGGTGATGAAGCGTCTGGCCTCGTTCTTGTGGAGCGTCGTCATGGTGGGGACGTTGTCGATGATGAAGGTGTGGTAGGTCGATGCCATGGTCACGTAGTCTGCCGGGCCAAAGGTCGCGACGAGGGCGTCAAAGTCCCAGTAGGCTACGCCGTCTCGTTGGCGCGGGACGGGGATGGTGCGGCCGTAGACTACGAGGGTTGCTGGGGTCCAGGGTTGGGAGAGGAGGTCTGCTAGCTCTGATGGCCATTCTGAGGTCTCGGCGGCTAAGAAGTATTTTGCTGGTTTCGTTGTTTCTTTAGATGTGTCTAGGACTTGTCAGCTTTGTGTAATTGAGTCGGTGAATGATGACTTACCCTCTTGAGCACCTGTTGGTTCCTCCACAAGTCCCGTTCCCTCAATGGTTATGGCATCAACAGCGGCTTTCACTTCAGTCTCCCGACGTCTCCAGTCAGTGGCTCCATCCATGTGCCAGAAGTCACAGCGAGCCTTGAGCACTTCGAGAAAGGCAGCAAAGTCGTTTTGGCCATGACGAGTTCCCCGTGAGCGAGCTCCACCAAGGAACAGACTCTTGAGGAATCCATCAGAAGGAGGGACAGTGTACTCGATGCCAATGGCCTTTTGCAGCTCCTCGGGCACGCGATTGGACGAAGCGATGAGTACGCCGCCGAGGTGAAAGAAGGCGATGAACAAGTGGCTGAGGATCTTGCTTGCGGCGCGGTCAGGCAGCTGGAACTCGTCGAGGAACAGAATGGGAGACTCTTCTACGAGCTTCTTGGCCAGCCATAACATGGCGTACTCCTTTTCGTTCCCGTCCAGCTTGGCGTGGGATTGGCGGAACTTTTCCAGTTGCGAAAAGGTGTAGAGCATAAAGGTATTGAAATGCCACCGCCGCTTCCTCTCCGTCGGCAGGCCCTGTGCCAGTAGGTCGATCAACATTGATTTACCCACGCCGACCTCGCCGGAGAGGAAGAGACCCCTAGGAGAGTTGATGGTGATGGCGCCCTCTAGGCTGGTCATGACGTGGATTAGGGCCATGGGGTTCGAGTCCTTTGGATCCGGCATGGCCTTGCGGGCGAGGTGTTTGAAGAGAGGGTTGTCCCAGATGGGGTGACTCGGCATCGCCAGCGTCGCGGCGGCTTCTTCTGAATCGCGGGCTTCTGGGATATCGGCTACTTGTTTCAGACGCTCGCGATAGTCGACTTCCGGGGCGTAGTCTTTGAGGCGGCCGTAGAGCTTTTGGAGGTGGATTGCTAGTCTGTGTTGATCTTGGTCGGGTGAGAGGACTTTGGTCGAGACCAGCATCCTGTATTTGACGAGGGGGTCGGTGATGGCCATGGCGGTCGAGTACCGCCGCATAGTGGAGGCCATCTTCCTTGCCTTTGGCATCCTCATCGTGTGAGAGATCATGGTTGCAGTTGCTCGTCCAGGGACATGTAGTATGAGATTACTGTCAAAGTTGAGTGCCCTGAGCGAGGCGATCGACCCGGCCTTCACTCTCTCTCACACACTCGTCTTGGAGATGTATATCTTGACGATCCGTGGTGCAGCTGAGACAAGTTTATGCCCAGATCTCAGTCTCACTCTCGAGGCGGGCTCACTCGTGAACCTCACCCAAGGGCACGAACCGGACCGGTGGTAGTCGTGTATTTCCACTTTGAGGCAAGCTACGGTGTAGGACTCCAAGGGCCTGAGCCGCTATACTGGAGAATTCGTGTCTGGTCTACTTGGTGACGAGTCTCTCGACGATGAATGTCTTGGATGAGACTTGATTCAAGGTTGAAAGAATAGGTAAGGCACGGACAGAATAAGAGTCGAGAGTTTCGTGAACAAGAGAGGCTATTGGCTATGCAAACTCACGAGGTCTCGCGGCCAATCACCGTAGTTGAATATGTCTCGGGAAATGGTTCCGGGTCAAGAATGCTACGGGTTGCGGAACATGAGTGAATAGAAGCGAATGGTGGGGTCGAGTTAGTTCGTCTAGCAACTTGCTGGGCGTGAGTTGGGAGTACGTCGCCTTGAAGAATAAGGCATGTGCCGAGGATATGGAAGCAAACGAGTGCAAGTCGCAGCTATCAACGACTCAGTAAAAGGAAAGTCAATTGTTAGTGGGTAATTTACTCTGTCTAAACACACCAGAATCGTTCTATCAATATGTCCGCCGACCCTTCCCGAGGGCCGAGTGACGTTGTTGACTTAAGTTGGTTTCCCAGGCTCCACTTTCAGGGTCCTAATTTGTTCCAATGCGTCCCGTCGATTCAGCGGACTTCAAATCGATCGCGGAGTCGGCCAATGGGGAGCCTCTCCCAGTCAGTCTGAGGTGCTGGAAGCAACGAACCTGCCTTGGTGCTTGCCTGCCCAATTGAAGGATAAGATACGTATCTTTGTACTGGGCCTGACACGAGGCAGGCACGCAGGCACAGGGCCTCTACTTTCCTTACCTAATCCTCCAGGTCGTGTAGGTACAGAGTACCTTACCTTGAAAAGTTGAGGTACCTTAACGCATGGTGGGACCTTAGGTACACCCGTGCTGTGGTTGCCCCTTCCGCCGCCTCAGCTGGCACGCCGGCACACCTGCACACCTGCCCTGACCTGCTGCTCACCGGGGTCGTGGAGCCTGACACCACGCTGCTAGTGGTCAGAGAGGAGCTTCTGGCGCTGCTGGTCCGTGCTTAGCAGATGCAGCAACCTTGTGTTTTTTTTTGCGAGACCCAATCGATTGATGCTTCGTCACTCTCACATATTTGCTAAATCCGCTCTGCCACTTGCGTCCACCGTTTCCGACCTCCGCTTTCCCTCACAAATCGAGAATACTTTAGGCCACAGAATCCATCCATCCTCGAAATGTTTTTCTGATTGACACCGGCCCATCCACGAACATCTTCACCCTTACGGCGATCGCGACGACCACAAACCCCCATCAACCATCTCGCGCTCGGTCGCTCGACAACATCACCATGTTTTCTCCCTCCACGAACGAGGGCGGTCCCGCCACCGCGACGCGAAGCAGAAGAAGGCAGCGGCCGGCTAGTAACGAGAGCCTCGCCCAGCAACCCAAAGCGAAGCGCCAACGTCTGCCTCTTACCGAGCAGACCTTCGTCAATCCAGATGTGTCCGCGCCCACGGGCCCCGAGATGTACGAAGTCAAGTCCGACAAAGTTGCGACGCTCGACACACGCCAGGACGGCATCGAAAACCAGAATCCCATCACACCCACCCCGAGAAAAGAGCTCAGCGTGCGCGCAAAGAAGCCCAAGGGAGGCGACAGACCAACCAAGGGCGATGGAAGTGTTGTTTTGGTACGCAAATACACGGTCGCATCGATCCCCCCGAAATAACTAACAAGACCCCCCAACAGACGACGAACAACGCCTACACCGTGAGCAAATTGCCAGCACTGCCAGACCGTCTCCGCGCAGATGCATCAGGTACGTAACTGTTGCGGATTTGCCTTTCTTCGCGTCTAATGGTCAAGTGAAGCCCAGCAACAGGCCGATATTTTCTCGAACCGCTACGCCCTCAGCCTCAGCCATACTCATGCGATTGTCTGGCCGTATACGGATCCCTCTCAGTCTCCCGAGACATTCACATTCACCCTCCCGTATCCTTCAAAACACACATCGGAACCTCTGCCATTGGGATGTCTCGTCTCCCCATCGGCCTCGTCGACGGAGCCCGGCCTGGTTGTTGTTATGCCCGTCAGCGGTAAGATCGCGTATTGGGAATCCATCACGAGCGCCGCGACCTTGGACTTCATGAAGAAACAGCGAAATGGCGTGGAAGGATCGATATCAGGCATGTTTTCTGGCGAGAAAGTCATACAAATCACAAACGCCGAGTCCGCCGGATTTGTTCTGGCCTTTAGCAGTGGCCGACTAGCCTACATGAGCGTCCGAGACAGCCACGGCAGACCGACGATTTCGGTCCAATTCCTCCGGACAAGCGTGGGATCTACAGCTGGTGGAATCTTCGGCAGCATTCGTCACGCCTTGACGCAGACTGCAGGGCGCGGGGATATCGCTGCCGTACGGGCAGAGCGCACTTCTCGAGTCGGCGAACGTAACGTCGTCGCGGCTACGTTGAAGGGCAGACTCCACGCCTGGAATGTACACCGCGGTGGACACCATGACACGATTGTGGAAGCAGACATGCAGGAAGAGATTATCCAGGCGATTCGCGACGTTGACCCGTCAGCTACCGACTTCCAGCCGGAGACGTTCGAGGTTGTCGACTTTGCTTTCGTTCCAAAGGGCTTGGAAGCCAAGTATCGGGACATGAGCAGACTCAGCAACGCCATGGCTTCGGAAGACAAAAACCTGCAGCATCTCTTACTTCTCGCCAGCTTCACCAAGAAGAAGGAGTCGCATTACTCTTTGGTTGAGGTCATCCTTTCCCCAGCCTCCGCGCAAGTCGGCATGGTTCGTCCGATTTCCTCATACAAGGCGCGCTTCAATCCTTCGAACCCTGTGCAGTCCACCAGGCCTCGCTTACATCTCCCTCGACCGGCCCTTGTAGCTTTTGTCGTTTTCGACAAGGCTGTAGTTGTGGCATCCATCGGCAACCCTCCGGAATCACCAGATGCCCAGCTCCAAGAGGACAACCACATAATTCCTCCCACTTACGAAGATGTCATCACTCTTTCGGATAACAATCAGTCAGAGATCTTGGGATCTGGCTTTGAAGAGCCTCAGACGGCGAATGCTGGCCATGAAGAGTCGAGGAGCCGTCAAAAGACGAAGAACCCAGCAGTCGTTCTGATGGTCCGCGGTACTGGTATCGTGCGACTAACAACAACAGACATCGACAGATTTGGTAGTGACCAGCCGCCCAAGGTCACGCCAAAGAGCAAGCTAGAGCAAGCCGTCTTTTTTGGGAATAAGCAAGATACCCCCTTGATTTTCGACGGAAGGAAAGGCGTTCAATTTTCGGATGAGGAGGTCTCTGAAGCTGCGCTACAACTCAGCCACGAGATCATGAGCTCATCGACATCGCACATTTCATCTCTACCGGCATCTTTGGAAGACAACCTCAGCACCCGCTGCCAGACTCTCGATCGGTTGATGTCTCACCTCAAGACAACAAAGGTCAAGCTAAACCGTCGCACCCGTTGGCTTCTGCTTTCGCATGCCGAAAAGATGATGGTGGCAACAGTTTTATGGAAGCGTCATGAAGTCTTTACGAACGAGCGACCTGCCAACGACAAGAAGGACCTGATTGCTGAGATCGTCGAGTTCATTCACCAAGACGAAAAGACGAATCCGAACCGCAGCGTGGGGGAAGTCGATCGCGTCAGGCACTGGTTCGTTCATGACGTTGGTAAGCTTGAGATATTCATCGCCTGGGCCTACGAAGTGATCAAGTACATGTACAAAGACCACATCATGGACGATGCCAAAATTACTCGACTCATGTACGAGGCTCAGCAAGTCAATCTGGTCGCTCTCATGACAGCGCTAGAGTACCGGCAAAAGAAGCTCTCTTTCTACGGCCTCGAAGACGAAGAGCTGCAATTTGGCATCTTGCGCGACAACTACGATGGTCTCGCGGAACCCTGGACCGGATGCCATTACATCTGCAACAACCTCAAGCGGCTGCTTGAGCTGAGTCACACGTGGCTTGATCAATACTACCCTCCCAAAGAGAAGACCAAGGACAAGTCTAAGCAGCCGGATCCCGCGCTCCTGGAGAAGATCAACTCAGAGATTGCGAATTTGAGCGACCTCTACCTCGTGTCGCTACTCGAGGCATCTCGATGGAACGCTGTACAACAGGACGCAAAGGCGCAGAAGTGGTCAGAGCATCTCTCCAAGCTCTACGATTCGGACCGAAATGACAAGGTTCTCTCACTTCTCCGCCTCGGCAAGTGGGATGAGAGTATCAACATTGCCGAGAAGCACCGATGCTGGAGAGCACTGGCTTTGGCTATGATTGAACAGATCAACAGTCTCAGGAGTGAGGCGACAGTGTCAAGGTCACAAGTCGATGCTCGCGAACTCACTAAGCAAGCGGAGCTGAAAGAGAAGCAAATCGGGGTGTACTTTGACAAGTATGGCGAGGCCTTTGCGTTCCCCACGTACGACATTCTGCTCGACAATGCCGGTGTTCAGGCCGTGTTGGACTTCAGTCACGACAACCATGGGTACCGGACCAACTTCCTACGCAACAAACCTGAACTCGCCAAGATTTCGTGGATCAACGACATCCAACGTGAGCGTGACATTGAGCATGCGGCGGAGACTCTTTTCGACCTTGGCATCACCCGCGAGCAGCAGGTCTGGAACAAGAAGATCGAACTCAGTCTCGGGAAGCTAGCTTTGTTAGCTGAATCTGAGAAGCCTGCCTCGTCCGATCTCTTCAGCTTCAAGAACGCCAACGTTGAGGTTGAGGGAACATCCGACGAGAAGATTGAGATCATCGAAGATCAGCTTCGTATCATCAAGATTCAAGATCAGCTCTACGCCCAGATCTTCCCTTCTATTCAGATGGCTGTAGATGAAAGCGCCGAGTTGCAACTGGCCATGGAAAACCACTGTCTTCATCTCCCAAAGAAACAAAAGGCGCTGATCCAGGTCTTCGAGAGCAGCATGAGAAGGCTCCTTAAGCACGAGGCTCTTGATGCCATGTCCCTCATTGACCTACTCACTCTTATTCAGCTACCAGCTGAAACAGCCGCCGACATTGACGATCCTTTCTATCTAGCTCTTGAGGCCGCCTCATTAGGCCTGAAGGGCGAAGAGCTGAAGGAGGCCAAGCGTTTGATCTGGAGACGCTGCTTCATCCGCGATGACTGGACCAAGCTCAACGACACCCAATTGAAGGACGATTCGTTCGTTGGAGAGAAGTTGACCAGGACTACGCTCTTCAGTGCTTTCATTTCGTGCTACCAACAACGTAGGTACCATCAACTCGCTCGCACGAAAGCAGTTGCTAACTACCAAACAGAGAGAATTGATGAGCCGTTCCAGCCAACGAGACCTTCCGACGCGTTGGGAGCATTCGTGGAGGACCTTGACGGCCGCTGGGCCAGTTGGGAGAAGTCTTACAGGGACAAGCTCCTGGATGCAATGAAGTGGGAGGACTCGGTCCTGCGCAAATACATCGACAAGGCGCGTTTGGAAGAATGGACTCGCACGACAGCCGAGTCTGCCGAGTCGTTGGTTGCGGATACGGTGGACGAGGCTACTCGGGCCGCTACGGAGGACATTCCGGATCTGCAGACGAATGGTAAGGCGAATGGCCTGCACTAGGATGTGGAGGCATTTCAGCAACAAGATGGTGTGCTCTACTCGTCTGGATCAAGCATCTCGTCAAAGAACTCCAAGTTCGGTGCTGGGTGGGGGTCCCTATTCTAAGTATGGGTTACAAGGTCATGCAACATCTCCTCGCAAATGAGGATTGTTATTTCTTTAGTTCTGGGGACTTTTGGGAAGTCGGGTTGTGAGTGTAACTTTAACAGCTCTCAACGAGGCTGAGGCATTGGTGTTTTTTATTTATTTATTTTTTTACTTTCCTTTTCATGAGCCCGAACATATGTGCCACGGCACTCGGGCTCCTTTTTTCTTCTACATCAATAACGAATTGGGAGGGGCATGGGAGAGGCAGGGACATTGACAAAAATAAGAAGTCGAGAGATGCAGGCAGGCATGCAAAGCAAGCAATACGACGATTCAGATTACCAGATAAAATACACGATTGGGGCGGGTTTGCCACTCTATTTCGATTCTTTTTTGACTTGTATGATGCTATTAAACAATAGGCTTCCACTCCAATACCTTGGTTTAGGTATGTAACTATAGGCAGGCTTTGAAAAGGTGTGATTCAATGTGACGCCATGTCCTGACGATGGTTGTAAGGCGAGAGAGGTTGGCCTACTTCGGACAGAGCTTCGGAAATGGAATTTGGAGTTAATAGCAACGAGGTCGAATTGGTTTCCTCGAGTGCTGTGGCCAAACTGGCTCCAATATGTTCCAAAGCTCCATGGGGTGTTTTCAGCTTCAGCTAAATGTCATTCAATCTATTCAGTACTCTATACTCTATACGAGACATCCGATTGCGTTTCCGCGATGTGTTATTGTTCTTCTGTACTATTATCATTAAACTATTTCTTTTTTCTTTTTCCTTTCTGGCGTTTCTTTCAAGGTAGACGTTTCAAGTATTCGCCAACGTCGTCGTCGTCAAACACAAGTCCGTTACGTATACTTAACGTATAACTTCCACGACATATCGCGTGGTATGTAAACTACACATTCGCCACCCGCCCAGTCCGACGTGCCGCCCCCCAACTTACACGGACAAAGGGTGCACCTAAGAGACAAAGCAACGCGAAGGCGGCGGCGACGACGACACGCGCGGCGCGCCCGCCTTCTTCCCGTGCTAGTTAACATGATACCGGAGTACGCGCCGCGTTCTCGTTTTTCTTCTCCCGTGTAACCGTGGAAGGAAGCACTGGCCAAGCCGGGACGAGGCACGGAGGGGGTTTTCAACACGGCCTTCTGTGGAAAAAAAAAAAAAAAA
>JFFI01000738.1:0-17894 GCA_001563125.1 Colletotrichum salicis
AGCCCCGGTATCAACAGCCTCTTTTAGTCTCTCACAATCATTTAACGCCTAATCAAGCCTTTCCCGCCACGGCGCCAAGCAACCATTCGATAACTACGGAGTCATACTAGTCAGGTCGCTATCCGGAGCTTGTCCGAGAAGAGGCGTGTCTAAGTCGACTGCAACTCAACGGCAAACCGGTACGAGCAACCGCCGATTATCGATAAGAGCTTCGTGGGATGCACCCCGGTTGTCAGTTGTGAATTGCGACTTGAGACTCTTCAACTCAACTCAACTCCATCATCCGTCTTTACACACAGTCAAGGGAGAGACCAAAGCTTCACAGTTACTCACAATGGGTTCAACAATTCAAGACGCCCGGCCTTCAGTGAAACTCACCCAGGGAACCGTCATCGGCACAGTCGTGTCAGACAGTCTCCCCCGGCCAGTCGAAGCCTTCAAGGGTATTCCGTACGCGCTCCCGCCAACAGGAGATCGCAGATTCCGCGCGCCGGTCAAAGTCGAACCCTCAACAAAGGAAATCGACGCCTCGAAATGGGGTCCCGTCGCGCCGGGCAAGCAGCTCTTCCCCGGCGGACCGACATTTGAGTACAGCGAGGACTGTCTGACTGCCAATGTGTTCCGGCCCGTCTCGTCGTCTCGGGATGAGACACTGCTGCCCGTGGCCGTGTACATCCACGGCGGCGCATTCAACAGAGGCACGGCCATGATGCACAACACGGCTTCGTTCCTCGCCAACTCGGGGCAGGCTTTCATTGCGGTTTCCTTCAACTATCGTATCGGAGCTCTCGGTTTCCTCCCGTCAACCAAGAGTTTCGAGGAGGGCTCCGTGAACCTCGGTTTGAAAGATCAAATCATTCTCCTCGAGTGGGTTCGCGACAACATCACGGCATTTGGCGGAGACCCCAACAACGTCACCCTCTTTGGCATCTCCGCCGGAGCACACTCTGTAAGTCTTCATACGTTTTACCCTTTCGTCCCACATAAGAGAAGACCCCAAGTCTAACAAACAACACCAGATCGGCCACATCCTCATCAACGACGAAGGCCAATACAACCCACCCCTCTTCCACAAAGTCATCCTCGAATCCGGCGCCCCAACATCCCGCGCAGTCCGCCCCTACAGCGCCCCCATCCACGAAGCCCAATTCGCAGACTTCCTCACAGAAACAGGCTGCCCGCCCAACCTCTCCGCCGCCGAAACCTTCGCCTACCTCCGCGCCGCGCCAACAGAGGTCGTCCAAAAAGCCCAAATCGCAGTCTTTGACAAGTACAACCCGTCCCTCCGCTGGGCCTTCCAGCCCGTCGTCGACGGCGACATCATCCCCCGCCCGCCAATGGAATCCTGGCGCCTCAACAAGTGGCGCAAAGTCCCCATCATGACGGGCTTCAACCGCAACGAAGGCTCCATCTACATCTCCAAAAAGGTGTCCGCCTCGGACGAATTCACCTCCTTCTTCGCAGACCTGCTCCCCCTGCTCTCCAAAGAGGACGTCGAGACCATTGACAAACTCTACCCGGATCCCCTCACCATCCCCACCTCGCCCTACAAGGAATCCCTCGACGGCACGGGCGCCCAATACCGCCGCCTCGAAATCGCCTACGGGCAGTACGCCTACGTCGCGCCCGTCCGGCAAACAGCCGACCTCGCCTCCCGCGCGGACCCGGAGCTGCCGGTATACCTCTACCAATGGGGTCTCGAGAGCTCTCTCCTCGACCGCGCGCGCCACGGCGAGAACATGTACTACGAGGCCTGCGAGCCCGCGAAAACGAAAATTTCCCCGACGCAAAAGGAGCTGTGTCTGACGCTGAACGCGTACCTCGCCAGCTTCATCGTCACGGGCGATCCGAATGCCGTGCGGGGCGAGAGCGCGCCCGAGAGGCCGGTGTGGGAGCGGTATGTGGCGGAGGAGCCCAAGGCGTTGGTGTTTGCGGAGGAGAATAAGGAGCTTATTGGGGGCGAGGCGGGTGTTCCGGCGAGGTTGCATGACGATACGTGGGCGAGGAAGGAGTCGGAGTTTTGGTGGACAAAGGTTGATGTGTCGCAGCAATGAGTGCCGTGGCTGACTAGAAATAAACAGTAAAATTCCATGACATGAAGGCTAGGTTCCCAGGTTTCTGTTGCTTATGTGTGAATACTGCTATTCGGGGTCTGTTTGACAGCGCTATAGAGTTCTTTGCTCATGAGGTAGGGTCCATGGTGAACTGTTGCGTTCATTGATCTCGTACATTCAACTGAATGCAACTGGGCCTATTGGAGATGCTTAGTTCTTATGTCTACTTGAGTGGCGTTGTACATGTTACTCTCAATTAGAGAGGCTGGATCTGTGTCAGACGACGGTGGTCATTGGATGACGCTCAGATGCGGTGTAATGCCAACTACCTTTGTCAAGAAATAGGCATGCAGGTACATGTCTCATGACGAGATCCTGAGCTGGGACATTCTTCGAGATACTCAAGACTAGCAGTCCATAGTCTTCTTCAACGTATTGCCCTCATGGGAAAAGTCTTCCCCTATCTTTGCTGCCCCTCGCTGCTTCTAAATGAGTGTGAGTTTTAGCGGAAAGCCTCGGTAATAAAGTTTCTTCGGTTTTTCTCTCATTATCCTTATGAAAATGATTGCCATTTCTCGCATCGATCAGACGCATTACGCATTTCTTTTTCCTTTTTGTCTGGCTGTGGGGGCGATACTTGCAACAAACTATCTCGATTTCCATGAGTATCACAGCTTTTTCGTATTTAAAAAACGTCATTAACATGCCAATTTAATTCACCAAACACCACCACAACACAATTCTGCATAATTCTTTGCGTAATCCTCTTCCAATTATTCTCTAGTATCTATTTCAGTATTATTAAATGGTTGTTCTGCCCCTACTCCCCAAATGACCCCGACGATACTGAACAGCCTTTCCAGAGCCTCACCACCAACCTTTCCCCAACTTGAGCATCTTCACTCCTTCATCACAATACATGCGACCACACCCACTGGAGAACTCGGGATCCCGTCCGCTCTCCCATCGATAAACCAGTGAGGGCCGGAGTAGTAGTCGGGTCGGAGACGACCGGCGAATGCCCGGTGTTGCATGTGTATCTTGCCTTTCTTTTTGGGTGGCTTTTTGTGGAAGGAGAAGGATCTTTTCATGTTGTTCCAGAAGGAAGAACGGGGTGTCTTCCGTGGTGGTATGGTCGTGGTGGTAGTTTGGGTCTCGCCTCATCTTCAACTGCCCTCTTGGTATACGCATCAGCAGGGCAAGCCTTCCGGTTGGCACGAAGCTCATGACTGTATCATGAACTGTGTAGTGGGATGCGGGATTGGGGGGCGTCTGTACCGTTGTCTTTGGCTCGCTTCTCTGCCCTGTAGCTCAGTATAGTCACACACCCATATATTGATGTTGGTTGCAGCTATGTCAGGAAACGCTAGGTCTGCTCCTGACTGCCTTGTGTTATAGGAACGCAGGTCAGCTATGTCACTCACGGGACAGGCAGGAAGACCGAAAGAGTTTCTGGGAAACGTTAATGGTTAAATGACAGTCTATGGCCAATATTTGAGCGTACTAGCTCACCTAGTAGCACAACGATATAGGAGCGGATGAAAGATTTCAAAACGGTCACACTTTGTAAGTCATGTTGAGCACCGTCTTATGCCCCAGCAATCAGTGATGAGATAGAACAGTAAGTTTATAGAATGGACTATGATCGGAAAGCAGTATGAGAACTTGAAAGGAATTTGATGGCCATAAATACACCTAACGCCAAGCTGAACAGTTGCTCAACGAGAAATCCGACCAGCTCATTTCCACACATCATCACGGCTTGCCTCAGGGTCGTAAGCAGAAAGGCTCCAGGCACTCTCGGACCTCCAAGCTCAACTCCAACCACTTGCTCTTTCTAGTCACACGTTCTACCAAAGAGATATCGTACGGAACAAAATACCCACCAACTGCAATATTAACAGGGTCTGATGGGACCAGCTTTGACTGTCTCCGCGTTGTCTTCCCGGTGTTAGGAGGAAGGAACTCGCCTCTGAACTATTCTATCATGCTCAATAGACGTGCCCAGTATTGCCGAGAAGACTCATGTGGCTGCCGCTCCCACTGTCCTGATATGATCATCTCAGCTTTCTGAACCCCGCTCCAAGGTCTGTATTTTGCCGACAGGGAGGTCGAATCGTACCAACAATGGTCGAGCTTCTTCTGGTCGGTGAACCGATCGACAAGCAACCAGCGGAGGACTCGCGGCGCGGTAGCTGCGAGCTTCACTGCAGACCGAAAGTCGTTTTGCCCTTGGAAGGAGATGCTCGCGCCATGGCGAACAAGATAGATGACGGATTCCAGAGTTCCTGCGCTAGATGCTGCCATCAGTGCGGAGCCCTCTGGACAGCCTTCGAGGTCTATCGGGATTCCCAAAGACAAGATGTTTTCCATAATTTGTATTTGGCCTGCAGATGCAGCGAAGCACAGGGGATTCCAAATGCCGATAGCCTTGAGACTCAGAAGCTCACGGAACGTCTCTGTCGTCAGCTTCCGACGATACAATGGAAAGGCCGTTGTCAGACATGCCGCGTCGGTAGGATACCGATCGAAAAACATAAGTGACCATGGAATAGGCCTTTTGTCGTGAATATGGATATCTCCATTCAGCAAAAAGGTCGTCATACATTTGCTTTGTATACCTAACTGAAGGGCAGAGCAGCCAAACATGTCGACTTCGCAAGGATCAACACCCATCAGAGTTAGCTTGAAGAAGAGTGCCGGCAAATTGCTGTCCCCCTCTTCATCAGACCCTGAGTGTCTCAAGAGCCTGTGCAATAAATTGCGCCCTTGATAATCTCTGACAAGCACATTTGAGCCCCGCTTCATTAGAGCTGCAATGGAATAAGGGTTGCCCCGTGAACATGCTTCGGCTATCGGTGTAGCGCCATCCTTGTCGCGACAGTTGATATTGCTGCCAGCCTGGAGTAGGGCTCGAACGATATCTGAATCGTCATCCGTAGCTGACGCCATGGCGAGTATGCCGAGGAGGGTGCAACCCCAATCGTCGTCTTTGGCTTCAAGATCGGCATCATTGTCGATTAACAGCTGATCAATACGGACAGACCCGTTGTCCATATTTGCTGCCCTAAGCAGGGGCGTCTTGCCCTGCCATTTTCTATTGACAGCTAACGCCAACACTGCCGACGAGCCTACACCAACTTGCTCCCTACGTCGATGTGAGTGAACGGGCCTTGTCGAGCTTGAGAGCTAACTTACGCATAAAGCTTTCTATGCGCTTTTATATGATCCAGAAGTATTGTCAACCCTTCTTCATTATTTTCGTCCACAGCCGTGGCTACTAGGCAGTCTGACTCCGTCAGAACGCTACCACCAGCTGCAACATATTTCTCGAGCATCGCTTGTAATCCCGGATTTAGACAGTATTGACCTATCATCGATCCAATGATGGAATTGCCATTGGCGCAGGGGTAATTTGCGTTTGCGCCTTGTTGTAGAAGCCAAGTTATTATCTCCAACTCTCCAGAGCTTACAGCGACTCCAAGAGCTGTACAACCCTCAGATGGTATATCGATATCCACCGTCGACACTTGCCAAAGAAGTTCCTGACAACTAGAGAGATTTTCGGCCTTGGTAGCTCTAAAACCGGCTTTAGCAAGAGCTGTAGAACGCACACCAGCCGAAACCACGGCGTGCTGGCCCACGTCATGGGCTCTCAGGCACTTGATGATCTCTTGATTATTGCGTTGGTACGCCAGTAGCAGCGGCGTCAGTCCCTCACAATCGGGTGTCATTTCACTGCCTAGTTCCAGGAGTCTTTCGACTGTCGCGAGGTTGCCTCTTCCAACAGCAATATGCTGGGCTAGTTTGCCATCAATTGACCTCGCGATGATGTTTGCACCTCGATCATGAAGAAGGTCAATCGCACTGATGTTTCCGCTCATCACTGCAAATTGAATAGTAGTGTATCCGTTCTTTGCCGGTGCCTCCAAATTGAGAGAGGTCACATTCTCGAGGGTAGCCTGGAGGCAATCAACAGAATAGAGGGCTGCATTATGCGGCGGCCTGATGCCTTTGTAGGTTTGGAAATTATGATCAATATCCACCTGACACTCCCAGTCAATTTCCCGACTGGGATTTCTGTACTCGATGAGGTCGGACAAGAAAGAAACACTAGGCTGCATTTCGGGTCGGGACTGTGGGATCCGCTCCTAGGCGGAGAAGAATAGCCGCCAAGTCAACACGGTTGCGAGACAAGTGGTAAACCAATGCCGATGGGCGTGGCCAGATACGAATCCGAAGATCTGGGCTAACACCGCACCCTAGAAGCATTTCAACCAGCTTATACCTGAACTGCGGTACATCCGCCTCATTCGTGAGATGAATCAACCCCAAACCAGACTTTGGATTTGTATGGTTCAGAAACATGGAATCTGCGTACTCAAGAAGCTGCCGTACTCTAGAAGTATCTTCTTCATGGGTTGCTGGTAACGCACAAACATGTTCCGGTGCGGAAACCCCTTTGTAGCGCCGAAGGACACTAATGCCTTGTGTCAACAGCTGATCTACTGCCATGCTGTGGTTGAGAGTGGCAGACACCTTCAGAAGCTCAACGCCACATAGCGACTCTTTGAAGCTGTTCCAGTAGCTTGTAGTCTTCAGCAGGAAACACAACGTGTCGTCTGTGACAGAGAAATTCTTGGCGATGTGAGAGTCTAACAACCACTTATTCGAGAAGGCTTCAGCGATTGGTAGAAGCGCAGAGTTCAACCGATATTTCTCGTAACTGTTGAATATGCCAGTACGAATCAGGCATCTGGCTGCTTCATTGACATACTTGGGTGTAAGGTCTTCGCTCTGTAAAGTTCTTGAGGCGAAGTACGCCCATACCTTCGACGCCTCCAAAGGGTTTGAGTAAGTTACTAGCGGTTGGACGAGATACTCCAGTACCTCCACAGCTGGCGAGACGTAGTATGGTCCTCTGGCCAAGATGGTGTTCATGTAGAGTTCCCATGGCAACTTTGCATTGCTTCGACGTTGCCTTGCGCCTGGAATCAGTGTTTCCAATTTTTGGACCATGGCAAGACCTACATTGCCATTCAAACAATGAAACGGGTTGTTCGGTTCATAATCGTTCAGGTTGACTTCAAGACCCATACTTCGAAGTAGATCTAAAATTTCCTCAGAGCCTGATTCGGCAACCAATAACAGTATTGGTGTCTGGCACTCCCAAGCCGTCGGTTCATTTTCACACCTCTTCAAGACGATTTTGGCGAGTTCATCCTGCCCCTCAGATTGCAAGCGACAATGGTGTGTGGCCATCGCTGCCGCGCTTGGAAAGGCTACAGCCGGCGCTCAACAGCAAGTCCAAGATGTCCTCAGCCTGGGCAACACAGACTCTCCTTGCGCTGTAGTTTTCTCGGACTAGTAGATGCAGCAGCCCATCTCCCTGGCCAAGACTCAGAATTGATGAGACATCCACTCGTTGATCATCAACCACCCTTTGCAGCGCAGCAATATCGAAGTTCCCGCGGACCACCTTCAATGCCAACGTCTCGAGACTATGTACATCGTCAGTAACTTTTGAACTGATGTTATAGCCTTCGATGGCGCAAAGAGATATAGTCCGCTGCAGGCAAAATCCCCACGCCAACTGACAAAGTTCAAACTTCAAAGGCGAATTATCAATACCGGAGCCAAGTGCTTCGCAGAAATGGCAAAGTGATGCCAGAGCGTCATCATCCCAATAGGGGCCTCCAGAATCAATGGCGCTACTCATAGCTTCTTTGAATCGGTCCAAGTCGCTCTGAGTGGGAACAAAACCTTCGTCGACGAGTAACTGAGCGACCGAAAGGTTTTGTATCTTGAGCCCAGCGCACAGAGAAGCACCTAGGAGAGAGACCCTCTGGTGCTTGGAGATCCACTTCCAAAATCGCTTTTACGGTCTCAATGGTATGGAATGTCTGGAATATGTCCGTTCCTGTATGTGTTTCAAATCACACCGATATGGGGGATTTTGGATTGAACCAGACTTGCTTGAGAACCCCGCGAAGTACAGCACACTCAATCGGAGTTCCAAACACACATTTGGTCTCGCAATGAGCCGAAGTCTGTAGGAGGAATGAACAGATCTCTGGTAGTAACAAAGTCGCCGCGAAGTGCAGTGGTCGGAAGCTATCGTCAATTATTCCCGCCATTGTTTCAATTATGTCGCTTTCCAGGTTGGGATAATTGCCGCCAGTTTCCCAAATCTCCCAGACTTACTTCACTGCCTATGACGTAAGGTTTGTGGATTTCTGCGGATCGAACAGCCGTTTCGCCTCGGCTAATAACTCAGAATGTATCCATTCTTTTCTAGCGAAACATAACCAGTATCTCGCGGCATATCTGTAGAGTTGGTACTCCGTGCTCCTGTGTTGTACGTATGTGAGCTCCTCAGTTGTTGCTGTCGGTAGATGGTTGAAGTTGTCAAGCTGAAGGTACCCAAAGCATCGCACTGCTAGAAGCCTGTCGCAGTGGGATTTGGAGATGTGAAACATTCCCAGATCAGACAACTGTAAGATGTTGCTTGTCAAAAACTCTTGAACTGAGAAATGGGCGAATTCAAAATAAATTTCCGTCGTTTGACTTTCGAATGAGACTGCTGCAATATCTGGCAATTGCGTCTTCCCTTATGATAACAGATGGGCTTAGATACCGACTAGTTGATGGTATTGAGAGAATCTCTCTCAATTCCGCATTTAAGAGTCTTGGAGTAGCGTAAGCGATGAAATGCAGTGTCATCTGAACGAACGCTTGTTTTGCTTGCGGAACTCTCCTAAAGATGCGCATGTAAGTCTCTGGAAGGTCAGGCGGGAGACTACGCAGGGCTTCCCGACATTGCTCGTCTGACATGCAACCCTCAAGGTGATCCAGTTGACAAGCAACCCAGCGAAACCTGATCAAAATTAAAGTGAGTCCAATTTGCATGTTGTTCGATGGTAGTGTTGCTTACATCCCGCGTGCTCCCGCGACGAGGCTTTCCAAAATCTCTGCTTTGAGAGAGAGATCTTTGAGTATCAGCTTCCGGTTGCGAATGCGCCGTTCGATTTCCGACGTGAGAAACTCGGTGATGTCTTCCGTATGAGCTACAATCTCTATGTTGTGGAAGTTGTTCTCGGAACCTCGAAGGTGTCGTTGAATGTTGTCCTCATCGCGAATAAGCAGCGCCATCGACAGCTCATCCGAGTTTTCTGCAATATCGCAAAGCGCCTCCACGATCTCCTCTGCGTGATCTCCGCATTCATCCAAGCTGTCGACTACTAAATAGGCACGCTCAAAGACTTGAGCCGTCCTTACAATGGTTCGCCCTAGGTCTTCTGTGTTGGGAGAACGAGGAAGTCTGGTGTCTGGGTGGAGTTCAGACTAAGTATTCTTGGAGCATCGAATACGCTTCCTCGCTTTGTCTCGCCAGTTGATACGCCAAAGCCCCAAGAATGCTGACAGGGCTTTGCGTCGTCTCATTCTTGTAGTCGCAGAAGAAGAAGCCTACAGCAACGGTACCTGAGCTTCTCGCAAGAGCATGGCCAATGATCGAGCCTGCGAGTACCGTTTTGCCTACGCCGGGAATACTGCTCAGCCAGAGTCGGGACCCCTGGTTGCTAATCAATTGTTGAAAGGACGAGTGGCGTTCTAGCCATAGTTCAGTCCTTGGGTGTCGTAGCTTCACACTCATCTCGTAATTCGATTGCGGATTATATTTCAGAAAGAAGTCGAGGACTCGGTGTCGCTGGGCACCCTCACGAATCCGTACCGCAATCTCTCGGGTCTTCTGCACATCGGCAAGTATTGCAGCAGTCGTTCTCTCTCGGTCTTCCTCTTTCGCGAGACAGCGCAGCAATGCCTCCAATGAAGTGGCCGATAACGCAAGGTTCATGTTTTCCTTGTGTCGAGAGAAGTCTGCGAGCATTTCCTTGGTCTTCGAATGTGTGTACGGCCATAAGAGTTTTTTTCAGTTTTCCTCCTGAACTGTCTTCATCTTCGTCTTGTTGACAATCTCCAATAAGGTTGCTGCACAGCCATCAATGTGGTGCATCCAAAAGCCCTGAATAGGAGGCCCATCCTCCGCATCGAGAGCGGTTGCCAATCGCGACAGCATGTTGATAGTTCCTCCATCTCGATTGACTTCGTCGCGCAGATCGCTGATCTCTTTCTCGGCATTCTTGACTGATTTGACATACTTAGCCAAGCGTAGATAGACAATGTCCGCAAGTGAGAGGAGTCCCGCGATGCTTGCGGCGATGCTCAAGGGGTCGGCCATGACAGAACAGCCCGGCAGTCGAAACAGTTGTCTGAAAATTGCTATTGATCCTAAAGCTGACGTTTAGTACGCTATTGGGGTTGAGTTCCTGTGTGGAGAGTCGACTTCCAACAGGCGACGTGAGAAATGAATAGATCTTATACGGGGTTCGTTCCAAGATTTAGGTATACATGGGCAGGCCGCCATCGTATCATTGGACCGGGTGAGGTGTGAAGTCTGCCACCATGTAGGCAAGCTGTGTCTCCGTTGCGGCAGGCCCTGCAACGCAAGGCGGTTTTGTGAGAACCCCCTCCAATAAAATATCGAGCACTAAGTGATCATCACGCCGAAAGCTTGGCGCATGTAGTGAAGATAGGTTTGGGCGGATTTCACCCCCTCGCTGGTTAATGCTGGCCACATACGCGCAGCCCATCATATGAGCGAGGCATTCTTGTCGTGGTGCACGTTGCAAATGCGCATATCAGGTAGGTACTCGGAACGAAAGGTCCGAGACATTTGCAGAGTTCTCATGGCCTCACATGGCTTGTAGCATCAAGGTCTATTCTGTCATTAGATGCAGGGAAATCGCAACGCACCGCCTGACCCCTTGCTGGTCGAGTCTGCTCTCTGCGACCTTTCGTCAGAAATATCATGGCGGATTTCTACTTCAAGTTACAGCTTCTCTTCCGGAGAATGATAACTTTGCTTTCTGCCAGAGCGTCGTAGATGGGATCGAGGCCACCATGAAACCAGAGGCATCCTTGCATATAGAATCGTTATCTCAAAGGCCAGTTTCCAAATCTAAACCATGATACTGCCGACTCTCTTTTCCCAAACCTTTTGCTTTACCAGCCTCGCTTTCCAAATGCAGCCAGGAATCGACCCAAACGCCATGCATGACCCCCCGCCCCTTGTCCCAAAAAAATGCTCAAACCATATCATAGCTCTCAGGAAACAGAATCGCATTCGCCATCCCAACCAGCGCCTTCTCTGTTGGACTCCTCCCCTCCTTGTTATCCCACGGCATCAACCCCATAGCCCTAAGCCCATCCTCCCCGCCCGCATCGCTGACCTCCTGCGTCCCAGGGCGGCCCGTGTGCGTCGTCTCCCCTTTACCGCCCCCAAAGTCCGGGCTCGGCTGGCCGAGGAGGAACGCCTTCCGCTGGCGGGCGAGGTACAGCGCGTTGGTCTGCGTCAGGGGGCAGGCCGGGATGTACATGATGGTCGCGGGCGCGGACGACGTCGGCACCCTGTCGACGCCGTAAACCATGTCCGGGTGCCATACCACATAGTCGCCCGGCCGCACGGGAGGGATGCGTACGAGGGACTTGTCGAGTTGGAGATGGGGGTGGAGCGCTGAATTGAGCTCTTGTGTGTAGGAAGGTACGGCGCCTTGGATGATGCTCGTCTGGGCAAAGTCCAACGCCCAGTTCTCGCGCGCGAGGAAGCTGGGAGACGTTGGCGAGGGGTTGCGCGGTGAGAAAAAGGGGCGTAAGAGGAAGTAGGCGGTGGCGAGCTGGAGCATAGGGCAGAGCAGGAGGGTGCCGTCGGCTGGGTTGATCTCGGACATGGAAAGCCAGCCTTGGAACATGCGAAACATGCTACATGAGCCCGCGCCGTTGTAGAGGTCTGAAGTGACTCTGAGCCTCGTGCTACTGTCCCAAGGGTCGTAGTCCTCCCAATTGCCGTCCCATATGCGCTGGTACGTCCCGGCATTCCCATAACCATCACTCTCCCACCGCTCGACACTGCCGCCGTCTACATGGGCATTCAGATGCCAGGCCTCATCACCTGGAGTTCGGATTCGCAGACGATCGGCGTATGCCACTGGCAGGTCGGCCACCACAGGAGCACTGGGATCTCGAGAGCGCCATAGCTCCATCAAGAACCGCTGAGCGGCTAAGACGTTGGGATGGGCTCGGCCCTTGATCTGTGACGGGGACCAGTAAATTCCGAACAAGTGCGGATCGCGCGTCGGCCAGCCCTTGGTGTGCGGATTCTCCGACAGATACGCCTCCGTCTCTTCGCGCCAAGCATGAGCCTCGGAGGCCGGTACGACGTTGCGGATGATGGCACCACCTCGGCGCCGGAGCTTGGCGGTGAACTCGGACACGCTGGCATGGTTTTGGAGCTCCGAGAAGTCAATGGTCGGAATGATGTCTGACTTCCTGACACCTATGACGGCGATTTCGGCTCGGAGAGCTACTAACAGGCGTTCCCATGATTGCACTATGGCGTGCTCTTTGCCGGCGACGAGACTCCGTTTAATTTGAGCAAATCTCGGTGGTAGCGGGATGGGCCCGCCATTCTCGGTGAAGATTTCGTCGGCACGCATAAAGCCTCGTGGGTGATTGTCCAGAGCTATGGGAAACGACTGTGACCAGAGCAGACTGGGGGTATCAAAAGGTGAGAGAAACTGAGAAAGCAGAACGTCTGGAATGGACGAGAAATCCAGGACCGGCAGTGGCGACGTGTCATCGCCTTGCCCATATTCATTTTGGAACATGTCGTCCTCCATCCCGTTGTGCAAATAGCTACAACGTACCGGGTGGTACTCGCAGAAGCTCCGTGTTATGTCGTTTGTTCGTGGTATGGACGAGTTGGAGCATGTTCCTAGAGCGATGGCATCGGGCCCCGCCGCCGACTAGGTTCCGGGGTCAGGATCACGCGGGGCCGGGAAAAGGTCGGGTCGCCGCGGCTCAACGGTGGGGGAGACTCCTAGTCGCTGACAACGCTTCGCTGACAACGCTACAGCCGGGCCGCTGTGCCGCCACAAATCTCATTGAACCTCGTTCCTGGACAAGACCAATGGGAGAGTTGACTAACAAGTGAAAAGTAGCCGCATGGTGAGGGTTCTAATTCGGATTTTCAAGGCCAGTCTCCATTCAGCCCAGTCCTGGGACACTTGATGCAACGTTCGCCACACCTTCAGGTTGTAGACGCATGCATCGGGGGCCAACCTCGAGCAGATCCGTCGATGCGGATTGGATCATATCATCCGGGCTGTCATTCCCATCTGCCGTGTTTCGAACAGGCCCGGGTTTCACCGTCCGAACGCTGACCGTTTTAAGCTTATTGCGCAGCCTTCCCGCGTTTCGATCTTCTGACCGGGATCTTGTCCTCAAATACCTCTTCGGGGCTCTTCTTTCTTTTTGTCGGTGCTGTCGCCTCTGTCTTCGTCGCGTCCGTCTTTGCAACCTTTGGCAGGCTAGGTTTGAGCGCCAGCTTAGGATCGATGCCTTCCTGTTTGAAGATGACATAGGCTACTTTCTCCACGTCTAAGGCGGACACATTGAGTCTTTTCGTGAGCTTTTCTACTTCCACGTTGAGAGACTCGTACTCCTTCACGTTGTACTTGAGTGATGTTTTTTGGTTCTTGTTGCACAGCCAGTAGTACCCCTCGTCGGAGAAGAACATGACTTTCTCACAAAAGTGTACCGCAAGAAGAAGCGACGCTGTTGCGGGACCGATGCCCTTCAACTTTGTCAGAATGCCCAAAGCCGCTGAAAGGTCAGGTGTGTTGTGGTAGCTCGCAACGGCGTTCTGAATAGTCTCCGCAACAGCTGAAGAATCGTTGGATGACACCAATTTCATCAGCGTTGGACGAAATGCCCCATGGCGGCTGCAGCAAATCAATTAGAAAATTCGACTCTTCCAATCATTACAGGAATCGAGGCGCACGTGACTCAACATATGCACACTTATACGAGATTCTTGGAAACGGGGTCCTGCAGCGGTAGCCCCGTCTGAAGCTCCGCAAACACATGTTGTAGGGGAACGCGTGATCAAAAAAGACTTGCACTTACAGCTTCCATTCCACTAGGAGTTTCACGTCATCGTGGTTCATTACCCGCTTCGGCTCATACTCAGAAAACTGTGTCGGGGCCTCAACAAATCGGAAATGGTCCAGTTCTTCTAGGGTCTTTTGGCCAGGCTTGGCTATTTAGAAAAGTCAGGAATCTGCTGGCAAGCTCAATGATAATGCGGGGAAGACCCGCGATCGAGGGCCGACATACCGCCTTTGGTGGACGAAATGGATTCGATGAGAGGTCTGTATTCCGAAAGCAGATGCTTAAATTCTTTCGCAGATATCTTGTCCGGTGACATGATCTTGGGACTCCAGGTCGCCATGATGCGCGACGTTCCTCAACCACGTCTGAGATCGCGAGTAACTGGGTTCTCAGAGCAAAGAGACGTATGAAGAAATACGGCAAGGGTGTGAGTAGGGTCTAATTGAAGCCCACCAGAACAAACCTTGACGCACTCCTGAAAGCAGTAAGGGAGTGGATCGTTCGCGAGGCCAGTACCTAATTTCTTTCGACGGTAGATCACAGGTGAGCCAGAGCCACACTGAGCGATCGAGCTACTCCGTATTGAAGAAGAATAATTAGGCAATGCCTGGGCTCAATCTCATTCGTCTGAGGCTCGTAGTTGATGGAGGGGCGGAAAGCCAGAAGAAGCGTGGAAGCTGTAACTCTATTGGGAAAAATGGGTCCCTTGAAACGAAACGAACGACAATACGGAGTACGGATAATGCCAGTTAAGGTATGGAGTATTACTCAGGCATGTGAAAGAAAGGAGACTGAATGAAACGGCATCTGTAGCGACATTCCCGGGACGCTACAAACAAAATCCGGCCCGGACTTTTTCCTCAGCAGAAACGACCCACTATTAGCGTGCCGTCGGTGAAGACCCCAGGTGGAGAGTGCGACTGGTACGCTACTGGCCCCGAAGGCCCGTGCCCAAAGACAGTCTGGAATGCCGATCCATGCAGAAGCGCTACGGGGTCGTCCGAGGGGCAGCAGAAAAAAAAAGGTCAGTCGGTCTGCGCCCGCTTCGAACGATTTCCCCTTCCTCACTTCCTGAAATCTCACGAACTCTTCACGAACGCTATCGATTCTTTGCACTCGACTCTCCTACACCCGACACTCCAAACTACTTCCACTTCCGACACATATCATCAAAAATGGGTAACGTAAGTGCAGCCAACGAACCCTTCCCCCTCCCCCACCGCTGATCAGGGTTCAAAAATGAGGGGCAGAACTGATGCTGACATTCTGGGGGAATCAGGGCGCAAAGGCTCAGCAGAAGCGTGATCGCAACGCCAAGGACGCGAAGCCCAAGGGCTCTCAGCTCAAGGTGGTACGTATATTCTATCCGCAATCGATACGTTTCTTAGGTCCAGACGACTGACACTTTTTGCGACCAGAACGCTGCGGCCAAGGATATCCAGTGCCAGATCTGCAAGTCCACCTTCCTCAAGACTACCAAGGCTCCCGCGTAAGTCGCAACCTACCCCTTATTCTGTATGACTTTGTATGATTTTGGCAGACTGGGTATACTGACGTCTGTGTCCTTGCAAAGCCTTACGGAGCATGCCGAGAACAAGCACAGCAAGGGTCTCGCCGACTGCTTCCCCGCCTTCGTTGCCGCATAGTTTTGAGAGACGCCAGAGACTGAGAGAGAGGAGTCATGGACAGACAGGAGTTGTGAGGAGTTCCAGGGGCGGGCATGGCGGTACGGCGTGATGTTGAAGAAATGATGGTCGGAGTCGGTCAAGATCTGGCCTGGGCATGCAGCGAAAAGGCGTAATTTGAAATCTTACCCTCTTTATTTTCGGAAAATTCAGAAAAAATACGATTGAACGAGCACACAAACGTTCATACCTTGCGGCTCTTCTCAACGTCGAGCGAGTTCGCTGTTACAGTCTGCGTGAGGTTGCTAGTACTATAGTGCAAGCCGGGAATCTGGGCAAGTACAACTGACGAGTGTGTTTAGATACGAGTCTATCTAGGTAGGACTCTCCTGAAGCTTAGATATTTGTCTCTCGACGAGCCTTCAATGCGCCGGAACAGGAACGGACGAAACCTCTGGAACACCCTTCACATCGCCCTTCTCCTCGCTGCCACCACCGCCGCCGCCAGCAGCTCTAGCCTGCTCCTCGCGAATAGCAGCCAAAATATCCGGATACCACCTCTCCCCCACGTCCGGATGACTCTTAACCCGATTCCTCAACGTCGCCTCCCCAAGCGTCTTCGCAACCCCGCCCCTCCGGAACGTAAACTCGACATCATCAAGCCTCGCCCCGCCGTTCCTCTCCAGCACAAGCCGCCTCTGCTCCCGGATATCCTCCGGCACCCGCCCGATCCCGACAGTCTCCAGGTCCTCAAAGTCAGCGTCCCCTCTCACCCCCTGAAAAAACGGGATCGAAAACCGCGCGCCCTCGCCGGCGGGCGGGCTGAGCACGCGGTGCGTAGTCGACACGCAGACACCTTGCGACAGCGCCTCTAACCCTTGCCCGATAGCCACGACAAGTGTGCCCTCGACGGGCGGCGCATCGATCCATTCGCCGCGGACGTTTTGCACCTGTAGGCCGCGGTGGTGGCTTGCTTGTAAGAGGTAACTGCTCAGCATGCTATCCTTGTGCGGACCGACACCCTGCCCTTGGACCCCGGGTTCCGAGATGCCGAGGTCTTGAAGGTCTGGGTATTTGACGATCTTGAGCTTGTGTTGTTGGTTGGCGTCAAAGTACTTGTTGAAGGCGTTGGGTGGCAGTTTGATGGCTTCGGCGATGAGTGAGGTAAAGGCGATGGAGATTTGGCCCATGCGGTCCATGTACTCTGTGAAGGTGGCGCGGAAGCCCGAAACGGCGGATTCAGAAGGCCATTGGTTTGGGGCGAGGAGGTTGTAGTAGAGCGGATCGTTTGGTCCGGGCAGCGGGTGTTCTGTGGAGAGGTCGATTTGTTCGCGGTGGTCTATTTTGCCTGCTGTGATTTCTGCTGAGAGTTGGGAGTAGCCGAGGAAGGATTTTGCGTTCTTCATTTCTATTTTAAGTCTGGTCGGGAATATTAGCACACTTACAACCTCATACACAATCCAGAGTTTCATTTCTATAAAACAAAGGAGCGCACTGTACTTTTCCTCGGTGGGTATGTCGAAGAAGCCCTTGCCTTCCTTGATCACCCTCTTGAACAGCTCATCGGGGATACCGACGTTCCTGAGGTACAAGAACCCGACCTCCATGAGTGCATGGCGCAAATCGACGAGAAATTGCGGTTTCGTCTCGGGGTCCCGCGCCAAGGCGAGGTCGAGGATTGGAATGGATGTGAAAGACATGTTTAGTGTGTCTCACTCCTTTTGTCTCATAATCTACTGGAATTCGAAACGGTTGAGATTGAAGCTCTAGATCTAATGAGCCGAGCCAATAACGGCAGAATCACGAAAGCTTTCAAAAAGAATGATGGCGTATTGTTTCGTATTGATATTTGTTCTCACAATCTCAAAATGTTAGTGGTATGATCCGAGGCAAAACGCACCATCCGAGGCTGCATCAGCACGCCGCTGTTAAGTAAGCCGTCGTTTGAGCAATTGGGCAACGGGATGGCGTAATGCGGGCGGCGGGGTCACCGAATAACCGGCGCGTATCTATATTCAATGTGACCGCTGCCCGACACTCATAGCCGCTAGAGACGCAAAAGCAGCATAACACCAGCCTCTACTGGCAGCTACGGGGTCGCGATCCTGCATTATGCCATGTGTAGCTTATTTTCTTCCTACTTGCATTTGTCTGTTATAGTAAGACAAAGTGACTCCTAATACCAATCTAAAATCACCTAAATAAA